>JAUBOD010000743.1:2028869-2039397 GCA_032353885.1 Nothura maculosa
GACAAGAAGTTTGTGGTAAGCACCACTCTAGGTCTTTGCAGACCTTTGGGTGAGTCCTGCAGCATTCAAAGCACTGCCGATCTCTTGGGCTACATTTTGAGCAGCTTTTGGTTCAAGAACAGTGTCTACTTCGATGCGGACCACGCCAGTTCCAACCCAAGGAAGAGAGCTTTGCCTTTACTGAGATTCTGCAAGGACTCTACAGAATGTCATCCCAGACTGGCTCTGAACATGGGCAAGCAGAAGGTATGTGCAAGTCAGCTCTTTTATCCATCATGTAGCCACAAATATCAAAGCAGCGGCGCCTTATTTATTCTTAATGTTTCAACTCAAGCTTATTTTGATGCCTTAATCTTACACCATCAAGGGAACAAAGTATTTCTGCATCTTTCCCAGGTTTAGCTGTGTCTACAGCCATTTATAACCAACCCATCTCCCTGCAGTTCATCAAAGAAAAGCTGGGTTCAGAGTTGAGCTGCACCTAGTTTTGCAAGATGAAGTTTGTTGTATTTGCCTGCTCACCTAGAGATGCTGAAGGTATTCCCTTGAGTCCTGGTGAGGGATTTACTTCCCATGTTTCCCTCTAGGCATTCACTGCCTGCAGAAGAGCTGGGGCAGGAAGGGTTAACCTGCATTTCCCTCAGTCCCTGCCACACACAAAGGCAGAAAGACTTGTCTACACTGCTGCTTCCCTTGTTCCACTGTGTACAGATGGAAACCAAAAAAAAAACCCACAAAAAACCTACACACACACACACAAAAAACAAGCCCAGACCAAACAAACCAGAGATAAAAACCCTGCAGGTTTTATAGATCAGCTGTAACAGAAAGAAAGGCAAGAACATAGTGCAGAGGGATGTGAGAGAATAGCCCTCCGTTGGCCAAGCACAAGGTTTTCTGTTCAGAGCTTTTTCTGTGCCCACAACATTTCTGTGTCCAATAAACACCACTGAATCCTAGCACCAACCTCTCTCTTGCTAGTTAGTGGGAACTCTTATGTGCTTGTCTTGCTATTTCTTCTATACGTGCTGCATAGCTTCTGTCTGCTGAATATGGCTAGAATATGGCCTGTCTGCTAGAATATGACCTAGTTATATTTTTTAGTTGTTTTTAGGGTGCCCTGTTATCCTATAAGCTTGTGTGGTCCCAGTATCCCTGGCTAGAGCTGATACTTTTCCCCATCCCAATGAGCCTGTAGGCCTGGATGCTGGTAGATCCACCTGCTCCACAGACCAGGCATCCTCCAAGGCGCAGCACCAGACCTGGCCTGCAAGAGGGGAGATCACCCTGTCTCCATCAACTCAATTTGTCCTCCAGAAAGCTCAGGTCTGTGTTTCCCTTCCACCTCTCAGATCACTGCACCTTGCTCTTGGGATGAGCCTGGTTTTCCTGTCACCCATTTATTACTGCCTTCCATTTCATAGGGCAAACAGCAGCCCACTATGAACAGCTATGAAGACCCTGCTTTTGTGCCCTATTCACAGGCACAAATTCACAAACTGCATCTAATATTCCCTTATGCTTTTTTGCCCTTTCTACCCACTCCTGTTGATGGCCTGCCCTTTCCTGGCCTATTTTCTACACATCGCCTTGCCTCAGTTTGTCTTTTGAGGGGACTTATTTTTTCTGATTTGTAAAAAATGAAGTAGTCCAGGAGCTCTGTGATTTTTGTTTTCAAGCACACATTTTGTTTTGATAAACTGCATTGTTTTGTCTATAGAAAAGTATTAACTGCTTACATCTATTTTCTCAAAGACCACACATGAATATTAAAAGGGATTTATTCCTACAATGGCTTCGGGCAGTTGAGTAATCCATTATATGCTGTCATATCACACTGTGGTAATGTGAAAAGCTGGGAGTCCCTCCAATAATATTTATTAGCAAAACAAGCACATTTTCACTTTACAGATTTTTCCCCTTGCCTGTGATGAGTTTACCTATAAAACTATGCATTAGTTTTTTAAGCCATTGCTTGATTTTAATTATGAGGGTGATCATGATGATTTAAAACAACAAGTGAGTTTCACACAAGAGGCGGGGATTTGGTTTATTGCATTTTTTTAGTATAAGATGGGATGCTCCATTTAAGAGAGATACTTATATTTTAGTATAAGATGGGATGCTCCATTTAAGACCCCCAGAGCACCTAGATAATTATTTGGCTGGTATCTCCCTCCTTCCCTCCTTGGGGTCTCCTGTGGCCACAGCAATGCAGGACCATGTGTAAATGGGTTGCAGGCCACCTCTGTTGCTGGTAGGTCTGTAGTCCTGATAGGGACATGAGGCAAAGGAATTTAGGAGAATGGGAACAGCTTTTCTCTATCTCTGCAGCATCACAGATATGCAACAGATACGTGGCAGCAAGAAGCCCTCACACATCAGTTCAAACCCTTCCTTTTGCCTTGGAATAGCTGGAGATGGTAATGAATGGTCTTTACTACTTGTACACTCCTCCCAAACCTTCCTTCTCCAGCCCATGTCAATCTCAAAAGCAGAGATCTAAGACCTAGTTTCAGTGAGTGTGGTGGGACTTGGTTCTGCCTTTGCTCTCTCTACTGCCATCACAAGTCCGTGCCCTCACCATGTTCTTCTCCTTCCCTCCTCACAAGCCACTTGCTCTGCGGTTATTCTAGTTGCCTTTCTCTGAATCTTTCCCAATGGATGGGGTGACCTTCACTCCCCCTATCCTATCTTTAGTTTGAGCATTGGGTTGCTTTATGTCCTTGGTAATATAACTGATGGGTGGTGATGTCTAGTCTTCACCTGTCCACCTAAATCAGGGCTCAGCAGTCGTTTGTGTTCCCAGCTACTCTGAGATGCAGCAGTGTTGCTCCAGACTGGTCTCAGAAACATGTTAAGGCATTAGGATGGGCTTAGTGAATTGCTTCCTTATTCCCTTGTGGAGCTAGCCAAGAGTCCAGTTAAGACAGCAATTTCAGTGACACAGACACTTGTTCCACTGGGACTCAAGCCAAGACTGGCTCCTTATTTCACAGAAGTTGTTGAGTTGCTGCCAGAGGCTAACGAATGGTGGTCAACAGTGATGTGACCTCCCTTTGAACTCATGATCTCAAGGTGAAGAGCTCTGTTTATCCAGAGCCCACTGATGCCAATCAGCTCTCTTATATCACCTTCAATTAGATCTAGCCATGCTGTCCTTGGATGCATGCAGATCCAAAGAAAAACAGAGTATTTACTTACTCTGCCTTGTGCATTGTGATTAAATATAAGATATAAGCAGACTGTGACTGGCTGCTGACAAAAACATGCAACCTGTCAATAGTCCACATTATCTTCTATGATGGGCTGCTGCTATGCTCTACTAGGTGTGATGACCTTGAAACTACTCTATGGTATGAAAGGTTTTCTCCAGAAAAGTATATCTGAGATGCATTTGTTTGAGCCCAGTTTACCAGTGTGAAACAGCAGGGTAACCTAGAAGAGCTCTGCTCTGCAATGGGGTGGTGCAAAGTGTTTGTTAGTCACTGTGGGTTGCCCAGGGTTTTACAACACCTTTGCATCAGAGAGGGATCTTTCCCATTGCAGTGAGAGGAGGGAGAGTAAAGGATGGGATGAAGAGGGGTTTAGCAGTATCATTGTTGTCCTCCACTTCCATCAACCTATTCCTGTATTTTCCTATGGATCGGTAATGTTTGACTCTTGCCTTTTATGGGTCTAAAACACTGTCTCTTCCTTCAGTTGTCCCTGCTCTGTTCAGTGCCATAAAAGTCTATTCTGAGATTACACCAGAGCAATTCAACTTATGTTTGCACATGGCCACATGCGTGACCAACATCTGCAGGGCTGGTTGTGCATGTGTGTGGATGCAGATGTTCTGTGGAGGATGAGAATGTGAGCTGAAACAGCAGGGATCACTCCATGGCCCCCTGCAATTCATTCTGCAGCCAAAACTCCCTGGCTTGTACTCGTGACATAACGATCATCTCCACAGCAACCTATTATGATGATATAAATAAACCCTTACGACATTATTACATTGCACAGAGGAAAGACGGGGAGTGATGAACTACAGGGGGTTGGGAGGCAGAAAGAGTTGTGCAGCCAACCACAGATAATTCTAACTCACCGTGAAGGGAGTAATGACCCTAAATTATATGCAAACAAACAGGATGTTGTTTAAGTTTCCTCATTTCTTAATAATAATAATTAAGAACAGCTCCCAGACAGGCTCTGGATAGTTCTCTCCAAGAAGCATTCTATGGCCCAGATAGTACAGTGTTCAAACCAAACCAAGAGCAAATCGTTCTTTCTGGGCAGGTGGTAGTCTTATACCAAAAGTTGTCCACAATTGAGCTGGTTTTCTGCCTTTTAGAGAAATTTTGTCAGTATAATCCACAATATTAGACATATCCACAGTGTTAGAAATCCACAGCTTTGGGTTAACTCCTTTGGCTCAGCACTGAAGTGTGACCAGGTTACACAGACTGGATGGTTTGGAGAGGAGCTGTCTCTGTTCTTCAGATACCTTTGAGTGTCTGTGCAGTGTGCGCTGGTCTGGGAGAGGGTTGCTGTGATAGCATTTAATTATGGGCTTTTAAAGGATGATGAGCTCAAACCCTCCCAAAGAAGCTTCAGAGGAGGGCAGAAGAGGTGTTGACACTTTCCTTGTGTCCTCACTCTTCCAAGTGTTGGGAAATGCTGTGTCCTCAAAGCTCTTGAAGACATGATCTCTCGCCTGATCTTGGTACTGGAATCATTTGCCTTTAGCCCACTGCATTAGTCTGCAGCTCCTGCCAGGTGAAGCCTCTGCACCTTGGTTTGCAGCAGACTGGTCAGTTACCATGACTGACCAGGGTCAGCTGATCCTGCTTCCTCTCCTTGCATCCTTCCCTGCTGCAAAGGTGCTGCTGGAATCTCAGTAGAATCAATATAACACACCGCAGAGCTTTATTAAACACATCTATTTTCTCTGGGTGGCTGCAGAGGACTTCAGTTTCCTGTCCTAATGTAAAACATGGCATGGACTTTTTCTTCTTCCTTCCACCACCATGCTGCCCTTCCTTCAAAGTCCCAGAGCAAAGCGGGATATAGGAGCTTTTTGGCTTTCTTTTGCCTTTTTTTCTATGACAATGTGATATAATCCCAGTGTTCTAAGTGTGATGTTGGCCACAATGTTGGTTCATTTGCTTCTCCAGCAGCTGCTGACTTATTATCAGGAATTTGTCCACATGCTCCCAAGTCCACAAGAGCATTGGGAAAAGCAGAGATTGGTCTCCTGAATTCTTCTGTGGACACAAGCGAGCTGTTCTCTGAACCAGCCACACGGGACTAATTAGGCAGCAGCAATTTAGGCAGTGGCACCGCAGCAACTCTCAGCTGGAAAAGGCTGATCTGTGGTGGTCCCCTCTCCACACTGCGAGTGCACTGATGAGGAATATCAATGCCGTTAATCCCTTGCGTTAATACCAGCAGCTTTGATCATCCTTCCCCATTATCACCCCCTTGCTGCTAATAAGAGTGATAACCGTGGGGGAGAAGGGAAGGGGGACTGGACTAATCACTTTGCAGTTGGCAATGCTGTAGGTAAACTGACAGGTCTGGAGATTAGGGAGCTGAGGAGCCCTGGAGAGATGGTGTTAAATAAACACTTCTATTCACACAGGTCACTAAAGCAAGACACCCAAGGCAACTTATCTGACTGTTTAGTGATGATCCCGATGGACTGTGAGGAGGAACCCAAGATCAAATTCCTGGCAGGAATTTTCTCATCCTCCAAAGTCTGTTTCAAGCCCAGCTCCAGAAGCCGGCTCTTGGCTTCCAGGTTTGCTTGAGTTGCTGAGGAAAGGACAGGGAGGGTCTTGTATCCCTGTGCACTGAAGCAACTGGTGGGATCCTGCCTCTTGCCTCTCCTTCAGGTTCACACATGTCCTGATCTCCACAATGACACTGCATTTAACTGGTGGTCTTACCTATGAAAATCACCCCAAGCTTTGGGGAGCCTGTTCCTGGGCAGTTGAGGGGAAGAGAACATCTACCCCTACAGAAATCCCTTATTGATTGCTCAAGGATGGTGGGCAAAATAGATGGTGACTGATAGGATATGTTCATTCTGGTTCCTGGTGACATTTTAAGAAGGAACACAGGCGGGGAGGATGCCAGAATTTGCTCGCCAGGATCTTAGCTTACCTTGGAAAAAGAAAAAAAAAGATAATTGAATCTCATGCCTTCATATTCAAAAGATAAATGTGCTTTGAAAATGACCAATTGTTTCTATGGAGAGATGGTGAATACCAAAAAGCAAGCACATCACTAGCACGTTAATTTGAGATGGGAATAAGAGGGAAGGAAAGCTTAAAGGGGGAATGTGGAGACTGTGTTTGCTGTGTCTAGACTACTTGGGCAGAGCTCCACCAGTGGAAATGCAATTGCCTTGGACTGCATGCAAACCAGACGGTAGCTCTGCTCTGCCATTGCACAACAACATCCTTCACAAACCACGTCCTGCAATCTGAGGAAGTGATGTTCACGTCTCTCTATCAGTGTGAGTTATCACAACTGGATCAAGGCACCATCTGGAGCCTGCCCAGGATTCCCATTCCTGGCTGCAGCTTGCTCTGTCTGATCCACCTAGAGACCTTTCCTATTCTATTCTTTTCACTGTTTCCTTTTCTTTTTTTTCTGGTGGCATCAAGCCTGGAGCTTTCACAGGAAAGGGCAAATGGGCTGGGACTCATTTTAATAGCAAAAGGGAACTTGCAAGAGCTTCACAAACTTCGGGATGGGGCCAGAAGGTCTTTTCTCTGCGGCAGCTGGTCTGAGATAGCAAGAGTGGGGATTTGCCTGAACCTTTGATAATTAAACTCTCAGCTGCCGAAAAGCTAGCTGCCTGGCTGCCAGATAAATGCTGTTTCCCTTGAATTAGTGTGGAGCCAAAGTGACATCCAATGGCTGGTTAGGCTCATCAAACTGCCTGTTCTCTACAGCTATCCCGGGGGATAGAGCCCAGGTGGCCATTTGCCAATGGAAAAAAGCAAGTAGAAATTCCGAGCACGTATCATCCTGCTGAATTTATCACATCTGCAGTTCAGGTACTTTTAGACTTCCTGATGTCATAATACTCTTTTATACAAGAGCTTTCAGGGAAAGCTCCCAAATATGCATTAGACAGAGATGTAATAAGACAGGTCCTGTATATTAAACAGCTAGTGCCAGTTCAAATTCAGCCCTAAATTTAGGGTTGAAATGAATGAACTATTACAAAGCCTGACACCATCAGAAACATTCATGTGGTCTTTATTTTTTGGACGGGAGTGGGAAGAAAAATTGTGGGGGGTGAAATTTCTTTAAGGGGAAGTGCCACCTGCAGGGCCTGTAGACAGGGCTGTAAGTGACAGCCTAAGAGCTAAAGCACTGATAAACGTGAGTTTAACACCAAGCCTCATCCCCCAAGCTGAGAGAAATGGAAAATGCAAACAAAGAGGGAAAAGAGTGGATGGCAAATTGCTTCTCAAAAACTCCTCCTGTTTCAGTCATCTTGGATACTGCCGGATTCCGAGTCCCAGAAGTGCAGCAGTGATTTCTAAGCTGACAAGGTCCCCTATGCTCCAGCTGAATGCGTCAGGACAGTGAATTATTATTGCAAGGGCATTGACAGAAGGGATGCAGTTTGTTAGATGCCATGCAGAGTCCCGCCTTCCTAAGAAAGAGCAATCTTAAGACAGATAGACAAGGCTAAAGAGCCGCCCCGCAACAGATGACACTGAGAAATAGATGTAGACACCAGCGGTGGGTGGATTGCTCCCTGCCTAACTCACCCCACGGGGATGGTGACAGAGGGTTGTCAGGCCTGTGGAGGAGTTATGGCAAACAAGTCTTTCCCCGGGGCAAATGCTGGGTTCCTGACACCCTGACTTTTAAAAGTGAAGTATCTGCTGGGGGAGACAGTGCTCTAAATTGGGACTAGCAACCTCTGCCCACCCCAAGGAAGAACTATCTGACTCTAAAAGGATGAGTTTTCATTACTCACAGGAAAGTTGGTATTTGGTGATGCTGCCCAAGGAGCATGGGCAAGTGGAGCTGGCCTGACAAGCAGGGGTTTATGGTAGGGCAAAAAGGCTGGAGGAGCAGAGCTGTGTGTGGTGTGGCCCCCAACCAAGCTCTGAAAGCAAGGGCGAGGGATCCGCACGATGTCAAATGACGGAGGAGGCTGTGTGGGCTGGCAGGAGATAGTTCCTTTCTGTTGTTATTGAACGTCTACTCATCGGGACTGAAGGATCACTGAGTATTTAAATATTAAATATCGATAAATCAGCTGGAACTGTGCCTGCCAGTGCCTGATGAATGCGTGCTGGTGAGGGCTACGCTCAGGGCTGTCTGCTTTGCAGCCTCCTGAAAAACCATGCAGACCTGAAAAGACATGGACACACTTGTATCAGCTATAGACACTGTGTGTGCATGAGCAGCTCTAGGTGAGTACTTGATTTTCTCTCTCTTTTTTTTTTTAAGGAAGAGATAAAAGTCTCCAGCTCAATAATTCCTCAGTAAGCATCTATTTTAGTACAAACCACAAACACTTCAGTGCTGGGAACATGTATTTTTCTGCACATCAAAACCTGTTCTGCCAAACCACCTGCGATTGACTGATCAGCCCAATTAGCTGGACTTTCTTTTGTGAAGGCTGAGCTGGAGGTAAAAGTTGTGATTTGCTTTTGCTGCTTTGAGTGCTGGGGATGATTTTCTCTCCCAGCAGCTGTCTGCTTGGCCACTGATACAAAGCATTTCAGCTCATGGCAGTACCACAAGAGTTGATTACACCTTGACTGAGCTGCCTTGGCATTTAGATGTTCAGTAGAACCAGGTCTTTGCTAGGGGCAGAGACGTCTTGTTTTCCTGGCCCTGTGAGGGACTGGGAGGTCAGGTGATGTTGACAAATGCTTTACTCCATAGAAACAGGATCTCCTGAGATCCTCGCTTTTGGGACTCATGGTTGAGCCCAGCTAAACTACAGACTTGGATTAGAAAGAGCCTTGTTCCTAGTGAAGGACTTTGAAAGAGATCCAAACTGATGTGCTGAGGATAAGGTAGTTTGGCACTGCTCATAGGGCAGGAAGACGGGTGGCAGCTAGCTTTGAAGTAAACCAAGGACTTCAAATGGGCATTCTTTGATTCCTATATTTCACTTAATTCTGGCAGCCTGTGGGGATAAAAAAAGGCAATATAAATCAAGCATTTTACCAGTGGCAGCATGACACCTGCCACGTGCTGCTGTACTCAAGCTCCGCCTAGTTAGTAGTCCTATCTCCAAAAGCAGTCAACACCAAATGTTTGAAGGACCCTCCTTAATGTGCAGAGGTCCATAGTTCTCTATGGTCAGGATGCCATGATGCTGAGCAATCAGCACATGAAGGGCAACATCAAACTCTGCCTTCCTGTAACTATCTCAGTTTTAACTCCACATCTAAGGCCTCCTCTAACAGTAGGAATTGCTCCACATTCTTGCCATTTCATGGCTGTATGATGACCTGGTCCATGGGAGCTTGTGTTTAGTACTCAGCTTTCTTCTCCTTCCTGGAGAACTGATTGCAGGTGTAGGAAGTGTGACCTACTTTTTCCCCTCTCTTTTCAGTCCTCTTTGAGGCAGAGGACAGCTTTATTCTTCCTGGATGGAAAGACACTGGTCTGATAGGTTTGGAAAAACTTCCCACCAGGATAAAGCATGAAAGAATAACCAGAAAAGCCTGACCTTCTCCCAACCTGTTCCCTTGGTAACCATCACCTTGTTGTTAGAGTATTCAAAGACAACTTCTAAACTTTCCAGTTAAAATAACAGAGAGCCATTCAGGCTGGGGCAGAAGGAGCTGGGAAATGGGTTTCTCTTGCTCCCTGGGCACTGGAATGGGTCTTCCAGGTGAGGGGCAGGTTTCTGTTCCCTTCTTGGAGACCATGAGCTCCTTTGGGGACTTAGGAGAACGATTGAGGCTCTTTCTGCCTTCTCTGCCAATTCCCCTCTTGCAGAGGTGGATTATAGGGTGAAATCTGGTTTGGGATGGTGCCTGAGATGCTTTGTTTGTCACTGGAATGTACACGGGCAGTGACCCACAACTGTTGCCAGTTACCACCGCCTTGTGTCCTGCTGTCCACCAAAGGCACGTGCACGTGCAAAGCTCCACACTGCCACTGCACATACACAATACATATGGAATGTACTCCTGTATGTATTCATAGGTATGTGCCCATTGATCAAAGAGGCAGTCTGTGCTGGTGTCAATATAATAAAGGGTCTCTCAAAGCAGTTCTGCTAGGAACCCGTGTTCTCCAGGGTTCATGATGCTGTCATGAGGGTGACAGCAAGTCATCGTGGGATAATGCTGCTTCAAAAGGCAAACATTCTGGGGACATGAAGGCTCTCTAAGTGCAGATTAAGGGGACATGGGAAGTAATCCTAACATAGTGACTTCCACTGCTACCTGATATGTACAGTTACATACTAGGCAACTTCTCAACTTTGGTATACCATGAGAAGGGAGGATGGAAGATGTGAGTGATATATCCCTGCCTTGCAACA
>JAUBOD010000743.1:2071705-2082635 GCA_032353885.1 Nothura maculosa
GGGGGCAATAAAGGTGATTTTGTGCCTAAAAATAAATATATATTGGTGTAGTGAGCGTTCCTGGAGTTTTATGGCAATTTGCCAGAGAAAGGAAAAAGGTCCTCCCCTCCCCACTGAGATATTCTTCCTTGAAAGGTTTGGACAATTACTGCATTTTACCTTTTCTACCACAGCGTGGATGCTTTCTTCTTTTTAACAGTTTGTCTATGAGCATTTTAGCTTCAGCTTAATAAGAGAGGATTGATGTTCGCACTTTGCGGAGAGGTTGTGCAGGGCAATGTTTCCGCTTGTTGCAGTGAGAAGATTATTGAAAAAGATGCCTCAGACATGTGAGTGGGGGAATAATAATAAAAGCAACCTGTCCTTTTCCTCTACTACTACAAAAAAATAAGATAGAAAGGGAAGCTGAGAAAACTTAGTGGCATAAAATGATTGTCATCATGAAAATCAAAATCCTACCAAAACACAACACGATGCTCTATGTTCAACCTTCCTACTGGGAATAAAAAAAGGGAAATCTCACCTGTTTGCCCTATGGCTCTGACAAGAGTGACTTGACTGCTTCAGTCAAGACCTACAAGAGAATGCCTTGTTCAAATTATTTATTTCAAGTGCCCACCTCCCCGAGTAGATCTGAGCTCCTGGAAGATACTCTTGCACCCGCTTAAGAAGGACTGTACTGGAACCAAGACATACTAAAGGAAATTTCAAAGCATGCTGACACAAAACTGTTTTTTTTCTCATTATCACAGTGCTGCTTTGCAAAGGCACAGCAAGAAGACCACTTTGGGAGCCTGACATCAAGTCAATGTCACCAAAAGGACCATGCTCAATACCTGATGGAAGAAGGACTAGTAGGGGCAGTGTCTGATCTGCCTGCCATAGACTGTAGAGCTTCTTCCCAGCCTTTGGAACACACATCAGTGCTACTCTGGAAGCAAATGGTCAATTCCCACCACTTAGGGTCAACCATTAGTAGACAAGAGGCAAATGTGTCTGATATCTTTCACGTAAGCTCTTATCCAGTGGAAAACTCTCTCAACTGTAGGTTTTCTCATTCATTACGTATCAATGGTGGCAAATCCAAGACAGGATACATGAGCTTTTCTCCACTGAACTAACAGAATTTGGTAGGAATCGTCAGGCTAGTGGTAGAGCAATAACTTCCAGCCATGTAAGCATGACGGGATGGCCTTTCTTGAACTCCAAGTAGCATCTGATGTCTCTTCATGGCAGCACAGGGAATCCTCAGAGTTGGAGATCAGTGGTTGTGCTCCTGGAAATTGTGACCCTGCCCTCAGGGCTTGGCTTTCTGCTTCATAACGTGAGGATATAGAAGGTAGCAGTCCAGAACATGAGTTTCTTGTAATTATTCCACAATCATTTTAAACCAGCCAGTAGGCTTAATTATTTAGATGTAAGTTTACTTATAGCACAACAAAGTTAAACTGTGAAGGACAAGTTTCCATCTATCACCATCACCAAGCAGGGAGAAAGGAGTAAGGAGACCCAGGAAAGATGCTGCCGTGTTTGCCAAAGGACTAGTCTGTGCCTGAAGGTAGCATCCGTGGCGTGTTATTCCATTGTCCATCACTAATGGCTCCATTATTTTCATTGAGTTATTTCTGATTGATACTTCTTGTCACTGACACGCGGATCTGCTCCCTTTGCACTTTCCGAGAAGCCAGGTAAAATAATTCCAGCGTGCCTCCCTTTTTATGAAAATGGAGCAAAGCATGGCACACAGACATTCAATCTCCCATTGCAGATAAAGAGCCTTCATTTAGTAGCTCGGAAAATCAATACCTGTGATTTGATATGAGCATTTATTTTCACTTAACTCCTTTCTATCACCGAGCCATTGGGAGAGGGCAAGAGAGCTTCATTTAGTACAGCGGGGTTTGCAGCGAATGCTGCTGAGTGAATCGTATTCCACCGTGGACACAGATTCATCCATCTTGCTTATATTCCCCTTATGTGTCTCTGTCTTTCCCATTGGGATCAGAGTAAGGTTGTGTCCAGAGACTTGGCAACCCGGAGACCACAGGCTAATAACTTGGACTGTGGCTTTATTGGCCTGTAACTCTTTTATTGTAAGCCTGAGTGATGACTACAAGGCATTGGTGGAGGACAGGGGGGAATTGGGGTTCTAGAGAGTGATTTCTGGAGAAACAGAGTCTGATTTCCAGATATGAGACACACAGGTTTAACTTGCAGGCAGGTTGGACTAAATGGCCTCAAAGGTCCGTTCCAACCTTAAACATTCTGTGATTCTATGAACTTGAAGGAACGACACAAAAAAAAATGAGAGTTGTTTGGGAGGAAAGAAAACTTTTGAATTAACTCCCTTCCTAGCAAGGACAGCAAATGGTAATGTTGTTTGCTACCGTGTGTAGCGCATGGCTGTAGTGCTTAATGAAGGAGGGTTTCTGAGGCTGCAGCCTGCAGCAGAGTCCCCTCCAGCCCTTCATGGCATCCTGGAGCGAGCTTAGAAACTGCCCGGGGCCACTTTCAGATATGAAAGTCGTTTTCCCAGGCATGGAGTCCTTCCAAGGTGCAATAACTAACCCTGGCTGCCACTCAGGTGTGGAGGCATGTGGGTGGGTGAGGAAATAAATAATCAACAAAAAAGTCAGCTTGTCGGCGAGTGAGGATAGAAGTGGAGAGCACTGACCAGCGCTGACCTTTTGTTTACATTTCCCTCTGAAAGGGAGAAATAATTGCAGTTTCTATGTGATGCTGCCTTCAAATTACACCCTCTCTCCCTGTTCTTTTCAAGACCAGCCAGTGATGACATTAGAGTCTTGAATCAAACTAAGTGGTTACTATGGTGTCAGGCTGAAATTATGAATCTCAGAGCCCGCCAGCTTGGAGAAGGAGCAGTGGCGGACACATAATTAAAACGGGGAGAGAGAATAGAAGCCACATTGTATCTGAATAGCAGCGAGATTGCACTTCCGAGGAGCGGTTACAGGAAAAAAAAATGGAAAAAAAAAAAAAAAAGATGTGCTTAGTAATGCAGTTAAATGCATAATCGAGGACCAGGAACAATGCACTCTGCTGGTATTTTATTGCTGGCTTTAGCTCTGCTGCTTTCCCTTCTATGACTCCATCTCTCCCAATCTCTCTCCAGGATCCATCTCTGCCCCTATCTTTCTCCAGGATCCATCAGCCTCCTTGAAGGAAAAAGGGCATAAACCCAAGCTCAGAACCACGCTTTTAGGAGAACAGCTTTGCAAGGCAAAGTGACAATGTGACCAGAGACTGCATGCAACCATTGGTGCCCTCTGACATGGTCCTTTCCCTGCAAAGCCATTGGCAGAGGAGTGACTGAAGGCACAGAAATATGCCAGGCTGCTGGGAAGCAGGACTGATTGGGTAATTTCAGCAATCATTAGGTGATCTCACTGTGGGTTTGATAGATCAGCACTGCTTTGTTACAGTTAAGTGGACTGATTGTTGAACACAGGATTTTGTTTCTTTTTTTTGTGACATGGCAGCTAATTTAGAAAGCAGAAGGCATTTGTGGGAGAAGAACATGCATTATTCCATCATTACGTCTCACGCCATTCCAACACCAACTCCCCCAAGAACATTACTGGCTTCGCTGACCTCCTAAACAAGAGCAAGGAGTCAGGATTCTCCCTGTGGGCTGATACACAGTGAGTCCCGCCTGCCTGGGGTCTTTCTGGGGCAGAAGGGGTGGTCAAACATGGGCTGTTAGTCTGAGGACTAGAGGAAGAGAAAGGACAGCAACTCACCTGGAACATCCTTTAGACTCACGGGATATTCCTCACAGAGCCCTAAGGAATAAATATATCACTGTACCTTGCATTACAGACAGCCTTCCATGTTGTTTCTGAGGGAAGATAGATATACAATTAGTAGATGATAAGAAGTCAAGATAGGGTATGCCATTCAATAGAGTCAGAAATGCACCAGCAGAAGGTGGGGTGGATGTTCATCAGCCATGTCAGGGGTATCGTTTGCCATGGATGAATACTCCATTTTCTTGCAGATAAGGTATGAATCCTGGGCCAAGCTGAGGCCCTTGTTCAACAAAATGCTTGACATTCAGGTCCTATGAAAGTCAGAAGATAGAAGCTTCATGGACTTGCAGGGGATAGGGGAAGAAAAGCCAAGGAAAATGAGCTATTATTTATCACTAGGCTCAAAGTATCTGAACTGAAAGCTCTCAGGGGCAGATCTGCTGGAAAAAAAAATGCTGTTCCACCTTCTCCCTGTCCTTGCTCCACCTATACAGAAAATTAAAAGGTTTGCAGAGCTGGATCCTAACACTGTAAAAGAAAAATCACACATCTTTTTAATTGACCGCTTGCCTATGTAATATAAAGAAATCCAGACTGTAGTTAGTAGGCAGAACAAGAGTTGCCTTCCATTTTTCTTCTTTCATATCTTTGAGGCTGCATTTAAAGGAGGGAGGGAATAATTGAAATGCAAAGCTGAGGGGTGGGAAGTTGGCAGGAAATCCAAGGAGGCGGTCCTGTGAGTTCTGCATTGGGAAAAGTCCTCAAATGCAGCTGCTGCTTCATGGGAGCAGTGCTCTATTTTTAATGTGCAAATTTAACGTGCTGTATTTTCACTTCAATTGCTGTCATTAGGAAGGCAATACCAACTCTTGCAATTATTACGTCAACATGGTTCATCGGAGGTAGCCACGTCCCACTACTGAACACCTGCTGGTTGCCCTGCCGTGCTTTAGAGGTCAGGTAGATCTGCTCCAGTTGTGCGAGTCAGGGGATGGTGCTGGGACTATATATCCTTATATAATTACAGATGAGCTTGGATGAAGATCCCAAGGATGACAGGAACCGAGCAAGCCAGACTGAAGCCTCTCTAGGCAAGAGGTGAAGGAATTTTCTTGTCTGCTTGGAACATCTACTCACAAATCCCACCTTTCTGTGAGCAGCTCCCAGGCACAAATATTCACCCCTCAAGGAAAAGCCAAACAAAAGGAGTTGGAGCACAATGTCCCATGGGAGTCCTTAAAAACTGGGATCTAAGAGAGCCTTGACTCTGCAAGAGTTCTGTGGGCTGTGGTGGGAAGCCCCAATTTTTGGGGATTTCGACTAGGGTAGCCTGTTGGGTACTGCTTATCCTACATGGTGTGACAGATGCAGATCTTCAGAAAGGGAACATAATGGATCGTCTAAGGTTGGAAAAATGTCAATCGGGAATGACATAATTCAATCCTTTCTTGAAGAGGTGGAGGTTTTATACTCGCTCCACCCTGTTTCTCCTTTAGCTCATAAAGATTTTAAAAATATCCACTTCTCTTCAGGGCCAGAATTTCCAGCTTCTCTTTGACCTCTTAATGCTCAAGAAACAGGTTCCAGGCCTCTGTTGTTACCAGAATCCCTGCTATATCAAAATATGTATTTTATGATTAAGAAAAATACTCAGAAAATAGAAATATTTGGCCGACTCTCTGTTGAGCTTTAATTAAAATTAATATTATACCTTATTGGAGCTGAAAATCTGAAACCTCACATGTAACTGAATATATTTAACCAATTAACTAAGTCAAACAAGGCTGTCTAAACTTAATCACAGACCTCTCCATTCCCCTATTACGTCAAGTGCTGCTAATGCTGTTATACTTTTGACAAGTGGCCCCTGTTAAACGAGCAAATCGATAACGTATTTGAGCTGTTGAAGAGAGGGGGAAGGAGCTGAGCACATTAGCATTTCTGCAGTGCCTCACATGAAAGATCTCAAAGCACTGTATGAGCACCCCATTTGTTGAACTTCCAGCACTGTAGGGAGACAGAACCTTAAGGATGAAGTAGCCCCTTTACACATGGGCTGATGGAGGAGAAGGGACAAAGGTCTGGATCTAGGCAGGGCTTGAGGAATGTGTTACAGGGCCTTATCTTGACAATGGGCTTGTGGCAGGATTCAGCCTGTGTGGGATGCCCATGGTAAGATCAGGCGCTCTCTCTTAGTTTCCACCTTACTGGAGCTTCCAATGGGACATTTAGATCCATCTCCTTCAATTTACTCATGGTTTCCAATTTGTGAGCCAAAATCCATCTCCAGGATTGTTGAGATCAGACACTGGCTCATTTTAAGATCCAGCTAGATGATCATCCTTCCATCATCTGCGCTAAGACTCCTGAGACATGTGGTCCTCTCCTCATGTTCAGTGTATGTTTCATGGCCCACTCATCCTGACATGCAGCAACGGTTAGTTGTCCATTCCTATTCTCCTGAATCCCACCAATTTCCACATTTGGCAGACTAAATGCACAGAAAAAAAACCCAAACATACTGACTTTCCTTCTGGGAGTTTTTGCAATAACAGGTAGTGTCACTGCTGAGACCCTGCTCTTGATATTCATCCTGAGTTTTCTTAATCTTCTAGGAAAGGAACTCCAGGGACAGATATACATATATATATATATATACACACACACACACATAAAAAATGACCCTTGCACAACGAGTAGAATCTGTACTTGTGTAGTCACAATATTGGACTATTTAACCTGAAATTTTAAAGACCATTCTGAGCATTAAGGCAATAAGCTTTAACATGTGAAGCAAACCCTTTTAGACTCGTTGTATATATGAAAGTTGAGACTGGAAGAATTCCTTTGCAATGCGCCTGATGTGAATTACTGGGTCTGTGGCTGAGCTGGGCAGGCAGTTCCTGGGATTCATTCTCTGAGTTGTAGCCACTTTTCTTGCATTTTTTTTTCAGAATAAATGCTGTATCTTACATTTTTGTTTTTCCTCCTCATGGAAGAAATATATCTATGAAAGGTGTATTGGGTCATTTATTTCCTATTGCAGCACGATTACCAGATTTTATCGTTCTCAGTGGGGATCCAACTGGCCATGGTGATTCCACAGCATCTCTTCTGAAACCAAGACCTCAATTTACACTTTTGGCAGCTCTGGGGTGAATCAGAGCAGGTTTTTTAACTTCAGTGACATCACTCTGGATCCTTTCCATCTGGAGCGTGTGATGGCTGAACTCCAAGAGGACTCAAGCCCCATCATGTGGCAACAGAGGGGTAAAGTACAGCAGTTTTACACTCCAAGTGGAAAGTTACTTAAAGGAATGAAAGATAAAGATGACTCGTCTGCCAGAAAGCAGCCTCGTCAAGGGAAGAAAGTTACAATGATAGATAAAACCATTACACATAAAAGGGAAGTTTCCACTGCACCAAAGCTGTGAAGTTGCATTTAGGGGCTTGAAGGTGTTTGTGGGAGAAATTAATAAGAAAAGAAGGATGAGTAAATTTCTTCTTTTTTAAAAAAATAAAAAAGACCAGAAGGGAGCAAGGAAAGAGTGATGAAGGCAATCGCTCCGTGTGTTCCCATATTTATAAGGGTGGGGAGCTGGAGCAACTTTGTCATGACGCTGAAAATCACAGAGTCCCTTGGGCGAAACCTCTTGTGCTCCCTCGCCACGGGAAGATGAGTTTATGAGATAATGATGTTATTTCAGCACCAACTCTTCCGTTCCTGCAGCAAATTAAAAGAAGAGGAAAAGAAAGAGAAGTGAGGGGAGGGAGGAAGAGGAGACCAATGTTATTTACTCCTCTGCGGCTGACATTAAAGGCTTCTTTAAGGGCCAGTGGGTTATTAACTTGCTGTCGCCTGCCACAATGATATGCTGTGACATATTGTCACCGCATCCCAGCGAAGCCTTAAACATTAATTGGGAAGTAAGATGAGTGAAGCGGCTTTAATGAGATACCTTGTTGTAACTTCTAACTTTACACATTATTTACAGTGATTCCACTAATGCTTCCATCCATCAGAGACAAGGAGAGGGACTGGGGAGGAGAGCAAGTGGAGGAGGAAGAGAAAAATCGAGGAAGTCAAATGGAAAAGGTAAGGGAAGCCGGTGGATGCCACAAGGTGTGGGATACAGAGAGGAAGCACCATCTCCTTAATGTATTTCCCCTCAGATTTACTTTCTTTCAGACGTTTTTCATCTTTCCTTGAAATTTTGGCAGCTGGCAAATGAGGAGTTTGCTGCCTAGCACAGTGCCACCCATCAGCCTTTTCCAGAGCCCTCCTCTTTGCTAGCCAAAGCCATTACGGGCGCCCAAGTGACCTGTAACATTCTCCTGATGGTCACAGGACAGGCAGGTTTTTCTCATGAGGCTGAAGGGTCAGGTTAACTCTGACCTCTTGGATGTCCCACCTCCTTCTTAGGCAGGGGGAAGGTGTGAGGATGCTGACATGGATGCACAAGGGGATGGATGATTCCTGGCTTCTCACAAGAGGGAAGTCTAGCCAACAACTGAGACGTCCAGCCAACTTCAAGTATTCATGAGCTTTGCAGTTGCTTTTCCATTCCTGTGTTACTTCTTCCTTCTCTCCTAACTCCTTTTCTATGCCCCTGGGAAGCAAAGTGAAGTGGCACCAAATTAATATTAAATTTCCACCATCAGGGACGGGCAGCTAGAAGCCTGTTTGCAACGTGCTCCGTTGTTCAACACTACCAGGATATGCTGATCTCAGGAAGCACAGTCAGCAAAGTTAGTACTGTGAAGATACTGCAAGAATCAGTGGACTGAGTTTATAATCTTGACAATTTAAGAGCCAGATGTTCAGCATTACCTTGAAGCCATCCTTGTTGGAATATCTGGGCTCCTAGATCTGCTTAAGCCCGATTTAGATCTATAGATAGGTAAAACCACTAAGTAACCAAAGAATGTGGTGAGTGTGGATTTAGAAAGGAAGATGTGGATAAACTGCACTCTCCTGGCAAGTACTGTCCAGCAGAATGTCCAGAGTTTCAGATCTGAAGCAGCATTGGAACTCCACAGCAGCTCAGTCTTTCTGTCCTCCAGCTCTACTCATCTCTGTAAGGACAGAACCAGTCCCTCAGATTGACTGGGAACTAGTGTCTGCCATCCTATGTGTCCTGGAAAGTGCTGGATTGGCAGCCCCAGGGCCCGAAATCCTCTCAATGCAGGCGTTTCTATGCTGTGAGCCTATTTCTGTGGTATTAGCCCTTCAACAGTCCTTGTAGTTCAAGTTTAGCAGATGATAACAGATGAACTCAGTTTTCATTGGGGCTTTTGAACCTTTGGCCCTAAAACTGGCAGCTGAGCTTGAGATGTGGATGGGTCATAGCTCAAGTGAGGGGGATTGGACTGGTTTGAGACAGAGCAGGATGAGGTATCTTGGAGGACCACGATCAGAAGGAAAAAGTCTAGCAAGAAAGTGCTCAAAGCAGCAGGCATTTTGTTCCCAGTGAGAAGGTATTTACCAGGATTACAGACTACATGGTTTTGGGATGCTCAGTGCCCTGGCAGGTTTATGCTCCCTGTTCTGTTTTCCATTAAATCATTCCTATCCTTGTTAACAGCAAAGCCCCACAGAAGCACACGCCGTCACAGCTAATGGATTCCAGTTTTATTCCGAGATTTAAAAAGTACTCTTTTTTTTTGAAATACTGGTCTGGATTGCTGCTGAAACAGAGCAGACAAAGAGACAATTAATTGCAAGTATGGGTGTATAAAAAGCACCTAGGGATAGATCAGCCGGGGGAAACACATGGAATTTAAAAGCACATGCACACGCTGACGGCCCCTTTTCCATGAAAAGTTGAAAATCTGAACTCCACTCCCAGCTACCTGTCAAGGTTGGCGTGCCTTTAATTATAACGTCTGCGTGCTTCTTTAGGCACCATTTAATTCTCTCTGACAGCCACCCATTTAAAAATAAAGGCAAACACTCCGAACTTGGTTGCGGATCGGAGCCATGCAAGAGATGTGCTAATTGCCAGATGTTGCTCATTTGACTCTGATCCATTCCCAAAATTAAAATCGAAAGAAGTGGAAGTGGGAAAAAGAAGAAAAACCCACCCCGCCTCCTTCCAGCAAGCTGTCTGCAGGTTTGATTCGCTGCTGTTAGCCAGCTTCACTGAACAGAGCACATAGGAAGGTTTCTGCATTAATAGCCTCACAGGCCAAGTCACTTTATGCAGCGGATTGTGGAGCATCTCTCTTGGGCTTCCGTGTTCAGCAGCTTCCAGGGCTAGCAAGGAAATATTTCCCCACAGTGCAGCCATCTGTAGCCTGTAGCTGACATTTCCAGTAGCTAATCTGCTTTATCGGAGATGAAAAAGTTCCGTAGTTGGTGGCTCAGGAGAGCAGGAGGAGAAGTCAAAAAGTCAGCCTGGATTTCAAGCAGCTCTTCACTTGGATGGCTGCTAACACCTAGTCCCAGCATCTCCTGTGCTGTTTAGGCTGGGAAAGAGTATTGCTAAGTGCCAAGGGAGAGGAAACAAGGTCAAGGGTGAAGACAGACAGAAATGCTAATCCGAAGGCAAAGCCAGTCTGGATTTGGTTTTAGCCTGGAGATTCCCCAATGTGTTTTACCTCTGTGCATCCTAAGAGGAGTTTCTTGTATTCAGTGTTGATTCTAGGGGAGAGACTCAGGGGCCAAAAATAGGCACCTAAAGCAGTTAGAGCACATAAAGGTCTATCAAAATTATCTGCACAAGGATGATGGAAACCTAAGACTGAGGGAAACCTAACCTTTCTGTAGGAGCAGCATGACCACACTTCCCGGCAACTGGACCTGGAGAACAGGAATTTGGTGGCCAGCAAGTTGTAAGAAAATCTTGTGCCTGCCAACCTCTGGGGAAGACAATTTTGAGCTGGGTTTAAGCTGGGATGTTCTTAGCTGCCAGTCTCTCACGACTGCAGGATGCTGACCTGGAGGACGTCCGCTCCAACAAAATTCAACACCAATTCAAGACTAGAAGTCTGGGCTGTGCAATATCAGGTTCACATGGAGACCTTGGCACTCAGGACTAACTTGTTTGTTAGGGCTTTCATGCCATATAAGTCTCTTGAGAGTCTCCTTTGCACAACTGAGCCAAATGGCAAAGCCAAGTACAAACATCCAGGACTATCTTGTGGCTCTAGAGTTAGAA
>JAUBOD010000743.1:2085216-2095222 GCA_032353885.1 Nothura maculosa
CAGGGCAACCATCAGCGTAGTCCTCTGATCCCGAGCCTGGCTGTTGTGGAAGCAGCACCGTGTCCTCAAGCTGCAGCCTGTTCACCTAGCAGCTCTGCCAGGCAATCTCTCTGCAAGCCAACACATAAAGGAATCAGCCCCTTGTCACCATGTCACCCTGGCTCTTGGGACACATTGATGCAGCAATGCATTGTCACTGCTTCTGGAGTAGGAGAAAAAACATGTCATGTTAGTTGCTGCCAGGCAGTAAATACATGGACTTCCCCCATTCAGAAGAAAGTGGGAAAAATAGCTTTTTTCCTCTCCCCTACTGTTAGAATCAACAGCCCGAAACCAAAATGTCAATGGTGGGAGAGGGCTACGTCCTTTGAGATAAATCTCCATCTCACAGACAAATCTCCATCTCACAGCTCTGTTTCCTGCTTTCCTTGGTTCTTCACTGATGGAGGTTTTGCCACGGGGGCATTTGGTCACCACTGGTTATAGCAGCTCAGACCATTAACTCTGTTGGTCCCTGTCCTGCCTCGGCAGATGAGTGTTCTCATTTGTTGGAAAAGCCCCAAGGGAATGAGAGGTTTCCCAGAAATCAGCACCAGGCTCTTGCCCATGAAGCGCCCAGATTCCCAAAGTTTCTGTTTCGAGCTGTCAAGGGGAGCTCTGCTCTCTCACACAATAGATGGGATTACTGCGTTTTTAATCACCAGAAGAGAGGTTTGCCACTTCCATATCTCCCACCACCAGTTTACTATGTAATTGCATAATTATTTAGCTATGTCAAAAGTGCATCTAGATTAGAGGAGATGAAGCTGTGAGTGCCTTTGAAGAGATGCTTGGGAAGGGCTTACTGTGACACAGATACACCTGCAGGCATGGAGGAGAGGACATGGGGAGCTTTCCTTTCAGACGGGGTCTCTGGAGGCTCTTTAGCCAAGAAAATGCAGTAGCATTACTAAAAATGATAATTATGTCATGCAAAATTAAATGGCAGGTGGCTGGCAGAGCTTAGGATGGAACAGGGGAGCTGTGATTTGTCTTACTGTAGTTTGTAGATATTAAAACTAGATATTTAGGGCTTGAGAGAAGACCAGTGAAGTCAGCTGCATCTTTTCACTGGTTTCAGGGGAATCTGGATTAGGCACCAAAAGATCAGGAAGATGCTGAGTTCAGCCCACTGAGACCACCCCTGATTTACACCCACATGCAGGAAATCAGTTTGAGCTCTGTTGCTTGCAAATGCCTAGGCATGCCTAGCTGTACTTCCCTTCAGGAAATAGAAAATAAGACCTTTGCACTAATATTCCTGTTTCTGTAGAAATATATCCAGATCCTCTGCCTTGTATGATTCTCCATGATACAACCTTCTGAAAGGAGGTGGGAAGAGTCAAGTTGGAGAACTTGATATATAGGACTAGGGATTACAAGTCCTAGACTGACCCTGCACTTTGACATGTGGGTGGGAGAAGATGCACATGCAGGATGGGTCATAAGGAACCATTGGTGAGGGTGGGAGTGAGAAATTTGCTGCTGACGTATTCCTGAGGGTGCAAAAAAAACATGACACTGTCTTTCAACCTTGGGGAAGGACCCTGGTGACTTGCCACTAATCTTCCCCTTAAAAACACAGAATTTTTGTTTTCTGAGCCCTTTTCCCAGTGTAACATCCATCAGACCTCTGTCTCTTTATTCTAACTTCTCTTACAGAGTCTTCACTCCAATTCGCTCCTCCAGATGAGACCAGGAGCTGCTAGCATTTATCACTGTCACCAAAGTATCCCTTTCTTCTGTTGGCTGACACTTCACCCACCGATCCCAATTACCAGCTGTCTTTTTCCCCCCATTCATACAAATTCCCTATGCAACTTCGGACCATCAATTTTCAGCAAATGGGCTGTTTGCCCTGCCTCATTCCCCTGGCTGACTGTCTGCCTCTGACACACAGCATCCTTGCTTCTCCCGGGTCAGATGAATGAAACTTGCCAGGAGATTGGTGAATGAAGAAGAAAGAGCTCATTTCCCCTCTCAGATTCCTCCTGAATTCACAGGAATTCAGTTCCTGGTGAGCACCACAGGAAGGGGCATCTCATGAGTCCCAAGTCCCACACTGCAGTTAAGTGCTGGCGCTTATTTGAAGACCATAATGAAGCCCAAAAGGCCAGACGAACTGGCATCCTTGAGAAAGGATGCAGAACATCATACATTTTGTGATCAACATATAGATCTCATCAATATGACAATGAGTGCAATGCGTCCTGTGCTTCAAGTCATGCATTTACCTAAACACTTGGAGCCTGAAGACCCTGTTTGGTCCTGATTGTGTTTGGCAACGTGGTGGAGATGCCCTTGCTAAACACTGCTCCACTTGCACGTTTGCAGTGTGACACTTCCTTGTCAGTATGGGCCCTACTGGGGCACTTTCATTTAGATGCTCAAATCAAATGAGTATCTATCTTCTCTGCAGCCCTTTGCACCCCTCAGTGCAAGCTCAGGCCGCCTCCCTGCTCCTTTGGCTTATGGCGACTGACCAAAGGTGAAGAGGAAAAATAGGAGCAGGATCCCCTTGTTACATTAGTAGATGCTACTAAAAAGCTTCAGCTTTTTAGCATATGATAACTGCCTCCTGAAATATTAATCAAATCATAACATGTGATCCTAAAAATAGGCTTTCTGATTTCACTCTGCTCTCTCCTTAAGGTTTTTGGGGTGATTTCTAGCTGTTGCAGTTTAACCTTTTCTGGCATTTCACTGATTGTAGTAACTGCTTTTCAGGAGGATGCAAAACTTGATGACCTTTCCTACTGCATACACACATACACATATATGTATATAGCTACACATACCACTCTCCTTCCCATCGTTTTACTGCAGAGATATCTTCACCAATGTTCAAACACGTTAAGCCACCCAAAGAGATTACAGGAATTCATTCTAAAATGCAGCAGTGCATAATCCCAAGTTCTTTTTAGCTCTTCTTTTCACCTCGTTTTGCTGGTTCCCATTATGATAAGACAGAGATACACACATGCTTGTAGATTTGGGGGAGCTTGCAGGTCTGGGAGCACCCTGACTTCATCTCTTCCTTCTACCACTGCAATGCTAATGGATGATCTTTTATAAATATTTGATTGACCTATCAGTGCCATGCTTCTCTCATCTATCATTTGCTGAAGTTGGATCTGGATTACTTTGGAAGATTTTGTGCCATCTTTACAGAGTATTCAGTTCTTCCTCTACTATTTCCATTGCCCCCTTCTCTGCTCTGCCTTTGATGTACCTGGTCCAGGGGTCCGTCTAGGGCCAGGGACTGCAGCTAGACAAGGGCTACTTGGGCTAGTGTGAACGAGAAGGTGAATCTAGGAAGATATCAAAATAAACAGGACTGGGGGAGGGTGATGGAAGAAGGTTGACCCTACTTAAGTCTCAAAAGGAGGGTTTACATACCATGGTATAAAAGATCAACAGTCCCTTTCTTCAATTTCCATAGTGCTGAGTCCCGAAAGAGGATTACAGATTTACAAGTAATTCAGGTAATTTGCTCGACCTGTTACCCATAGGAAGTGAGTAATTCTCCTGCTCTTACTGTTCTAATCAGACTCAGAGTATTTTACTAGCGAGGGCTCTGGAATATATTAGGAGATATAGTCCATATAATCAAATTCTATTCTGTTCATTTTCACTCCTCTCTTCTGTAGATTTTTACATTTGGGATGAAATCAGCAAATCTTAAGGCTGGCAGAGATGGAAACGAGTGTTTAGCAAGGCAGCACTGAATGCACAGAGGCCAATGCTTTGCTCACATTAACGAATCCCCGGGGAGTTTGTGGCCCCATCTTCCCGGGGCTGCAAAGACCCTTCCCCGCATCCCACTAAGGTTCCCAACCCAGCTCCGGTCCCCCACTGCAAACCACCTCCAACTGTGGACACTGGTGGCAGGGTCTTCATGGCCAGGCTGGTCCCATGGTCTTACCTAGCGATGCGACGCATCCTTTTACTAGGATATATCTTAGGGATATATCCTATAAACCCCTAAAACTCAACATGCTAGTTGGGGCTCATGGTATAGGCGACATATAAACCCAACGGGCTAAACTGGCTCTGCACAAATAAATCCTTTTCTCAGTGCTCGAAAAACAAAAGCCTGACACATTGAACTACTTCCATCATTAGAACTACCCCTCTCATTAGCCTTCCCCCTCGGCCTCCTCCCTTCCTCGTGTCAGCAATACACCGATCCATCCTGCTTATACCAGCTCTTCCCTACACTCCAATTACTTTTTCATCTCCCCCACTGGCTGTTTTCAATACTATTATCTGCTGCATTTGCTGGATCTGGCTTTCGAGCATTTGACTGATGCTTGATTCCTGTAACCAGAACATGTCTGTTGATTGGACTGTCAATGGATTTCTTGGCAGAAAGGGCATTGGGCCTTGCAAATGTGAAACTGTATTTCAATCTCATTTAGGAGGATAGAGAAAGGAGAAAGAAAAACGTCCTAAAGCTACATTTTTCCTCGCTCTCTTTCAACAAGTGCTATAAGTAAACAAGCATTTTACCTTTTTTTAATAAGGTCATTTGTGACATCACTTTCTTAGCAGAAAAGGAACATTTTTTTGTTGTGTATTTCCTATCTTACAATGTCCATCTTTATTTTACAGCGCAAGGCTTCTACTGATTCTTCTTTGGAGGGTTAAGAAGAGCAGTGAGTGGGGAGGCAGATGTCCATCCATCCCTCTGTTGGGGCTGCAACAAGAGCAGGCAGAGCTGCTGTGTCCTGGCCAGCCCTCCGCTTGCCCGCTCGCAGCCAGAGCCTCTCTGGAAGAACGCACCTTTGACTTGCCCAAATAACAACGCAATTACCTTCAAAAGCTGCCAGCCAAACGACGTGCTGAGAAATGGCCACTGTTAAGGAGAAATTATCCGCTGCCAGGGAATGGCCAATGTGTTAACTCATGAAGGAGGAGAGAGATCCTGGCTCTGGACTACGTGGGTGAGAGGATGGAGGTGGGAGATGAGCTCCTTCCTGGGCTCACACCACACAAAACTGCTGGTGTTCAATGGAAAGAGCCCTGGGTGAGCCAAATCCTGTATGTTTTGCTCCCCGTCCTGTACAGTGGTAAATGACCTGGTGTGCACCATGCCATTCTCCTCTCATGGTTCTGGTGACAGGGCACAGTCCCCTATGGATGGGGCCACTGTCCTGCAGAGTCTGCTGCACCCAGAGGCTGCTCATGAGGATCCAACCAACTGTCCTGCTGCAGGAGACCTGGACTCCAACGTGCCCAACCTCATTGCTTCCCTGCGACTAAAGGAAGGTGGCAGAGTTATTGGTATCTTATGATCTTACAGAGGCCCCTTAGGTCAGGAGCTGTGTTTGCAAACAGGGTGAAAAGCAGAGGAAAAGCACTTTTTGAGACAGGAAGGACTGAGGCATGAATAAATTACTTGACGGCCGCTTCCATCAGTCTGTACCTTTAGGGCTGGACAGGCGAATTCTCACACATGAAATAAATTTTCCCACTGACTTATCTAGTGCTCTTTAATACCTAAAACGAGATAAGTGTGATCTACAGAAGGATTTCAAATCTGCCTCGTATCAGAGGCGATCTTTGATATTACACCAAGTTACTGGAAGCACAACGTGACATTTTCATATCTAAACGCAGCCTCGAGAAGCCCACTAGGGAATTATCTGGGAAAATACTTCAGACCATTGGTGCTGCCAGGACTATGTCTGAAATTATTAGCGTGTTCAAACTTGGAGGCTTGCTCGAGACCTTCCTGGAAGACAAAAACAACCCTCAATGACTTAGAAATTGATCTGCCGGGGTTACAGTGCTAAATAAATAACAGCAGAATCAGGGAGCTTTGAAGATGACAAGTTTTTCTAGGTCACGTTGTCTTTTGCTCCCCCTTGGCCAATACAGAGTGTTTTGTAGAGTGCAGCCTTGAGACCTGCTTCCAAGCCAGTCCTAAATGCTACAAGCAATGCAGTTTGACAACTGCTTAGTGGATACACACACGCACTGGCCTCGTAGGTGCTGAAACCACTAGCATGTAGCTGTTAATCTAAGCAAGCATGTTTGGAATATTTATTACCTTTTTAAGAGCAATGAGCCTGGAAAAAGAGCCTGGAAGTGGATCATGCAGAGAGCTTTGTCATGAAAAGGGAGGGATAACCACTTTCCTGCTTGCTAACAGTCCCAACTCTTCATAGCTCCTTTGTTCCCTCCCTTTCCACCTTGTCCCAGGCACTACGGGACAGCTCAGAGATGGAAGAGCATTTGGGGCCAGGGAGTATATGCAAAGCCCTGAGAGTTCTTAGGGAAGCGTAGGCAAAATAGCACCCCAAAATAGCCCAAAAGTCAAAACAGGGGCATGGGAGATGGGATAAAGAGAGTGCTGCAAGTGCAGGGTTAAACCCGAAGACGAGATCTTTGATCTCTGATAATTTATCCTTCTCCAAGGTGGACAGGACAGTGCTGGAAGAGGAGCCCACCTCCTGCAGAGCAGCCTCCACCCTGCTCACTGTGATTCCCTCTGCCTTCTGTGTCCCAGGGAGAAAAATATATCTGAAGGTTAGCTCAGCCCCACGGGGCAAGAAAAATCAGGATTTTCACTTGCAAGATTTACATTTTTCTGGCATATAGGGTGGCCCTATAAAAGGAACTGTCTTGCAATGCAGGTTTCTACTCAGGCTAATGTCAGCAGCAACAGCACATTGTGGCTCAGCCCTGGGTGCCTTTTCCCCTTGGAAAGCAGCAGTTTGTTCAAGGACTTGTGTCATGCAAGCAAAGACTTTGCTTGGCAATAGTATTATTTAAAAAAAAATACCTTCAAAGGACATTCTTACTTCTCTCTTTTCTGAATTTTTTCAAAATGGGCACCATGATGCAAACAGCTCCAACAAGAAAAAAGGTAAATATGATAGAAAAGATAGACTAGCATCAGTCATCTTTTCCTGGGTAAAGGAAAAGATTCCTGGCCTTGAAGGTGGATTAGCATGGAGAAAGCCCAAAGAGGGCAGGAGGAGCACATCTACCAGAAGACAGTTCACTCTCATGTAAGTGTAGTGGTCAGGAAAGCTCTACTTTCAGATCAAACACATTCTGGGGAGATGGCAGTCTGTAGTGTTACTTAAAATGATGCACAGCTTTGCCTTGAGTGATTTGCTAATAAATATGGATACAGTAAGTCTTTGAGTCCTAGTATTTGACTCCTACATTTTAGATGCTGATGTCCATCTCGTTTCTCATGACTGCTCCAACACACTCCAGTTCCAATCAAATCCACTTTAAAGCTCCTGAGCTGAGGCCTCTTTCTCCCCAAGGAAAAAGTGATGGGACAGGAGGGAGTTCTGGGTGCAGTCAACGTACCCCAAGGTATCCTGAGCACCACGCAAGGAGCTGGGGACCTCCAGCTCCAGCGCTCATGGTGACAACGACTCACATTGTCCTTCACTGCATGTCTTCCTTGCCACACAGGGCCACAGTAAAACACAATTTGGGTAAGGCTGACAGAAAGGATGGTATTTTAATACCACAGCAGCCTGAAAAGCAGCAGCATCAGCAGGCCAAGAGGTTATTCCCTTGATATGTCCCCTCTTCCCCCCTCCCCATCGCACCAGCAGCTTCACAGGGAGGCTGTGCACATTCATTAGTTAATGTTTGTGAAGCCCTGTATAGATGGAGAGGGCCGTGTAAGTGCTAAGTAGTATTATTATTACAGAGAGTCGCCGTTAAGGCAATAGATATGCTCTTAAGTGTCATTTTGTATTTAATTAACGTACAATAATTGTCTTCCTAAACCTGGAGGTAAATCTTTATTCCTGACACTTCCTTTAAGGAGACATTGCAGTAGAGCTGCTGCTAATGGGCCTCTTCCCAGCCAGCTTCACGTGAGGAAGAGTGGGATGTTTGGAGTGGGAGGATGAAGGAATTAAAGGGTTTTCCATCTACTCCACAGTGCCTGCATGCACGGATGCATCCCATGCAGATGGAATATCTGGGATATGACACCAGGATAAGGGAAGAGTTAGGCATCTTTGACATCCCACATGCCAACTTCTGGGGCAAAACACCTGGCATGGCCCAGAGAACCCGACTGAGATCCTCATGAACGTGAGATGTCTGCAGCCTTTCTATAGGGTGGCCTCTGGACCAGGCTGGTTGACAGCGTTGGTCAAGCACCTTTCACGTCTTCCAAGCAACCAAATGCATTTGCAACTATGCACCTTGCCATTATTGGGGCAATTATGAGCAAGAGAGAGAAGATGAAGAAGCATGAAAGCACAAGACAGGGAATTTCTTGCTATATTTCAGGAAAATCTTTGCTGAGAAACGATATTCTCAGAGCTAGGCTACATATCTTTCACCAACTGAGGGAAACAAGGAGAAATCATCTGTGGGGCCATCTGCTCCTCTAGCAAATGGGAAATGGAAGCCACCTCTCCCACCTCTTAGCGTCGTCAAGAAAGACCAGGAAAGTAAAAAAAGCAGCAGTCCATCATTAACTCAGAAATAACCCGCCTACAGGAGACACTCAAGCATGCCTGGGCCTTTCGCATCCCTTTCTTGTCCAAATGCACATTTCCCTCTAAGATTTGTTGACAAATCAGTGCCCTCTATGGGTTGGCATCTCTCAAACTCCCCAAAGAACCAATTTCCCCCAGTTGTTCTGCTGGTGTGGGGTGCTCAGGGATGTCTCAGTGCAGATGTTGCAGGGCCTTTGCCACTGCTGTGCCCATGCAGTGAGATGCTCCAGCTGCACAACTGCTTTTCTGTCCTTCTTGGAGCTACCGCTGTTGCACAACACAGCTGAGATCCCATCCAAAAATCCCGGGCAGGATGAGGGCGGCTGCTTTGGATTAGCAATGCAGGTGGCCAGCTAAGCCACTCTCTGCCTTTCTCTTCTTTGTCCTGGTGCTTTCCCCAGCAGAAATGACAATCAGGGCAAGCAGAGACTGAGGTGGAGCGAGAGGTGCAGCCCTGCGCCTTGCACTGGTTCATCAGAAACGAATGTACGTTTGTGCCAGCCCCTTTAGCCTGTATTGCTACCAACACAAGCCTGAGCCCTTCCCACCCCTGTGACAACCCTAATTTGATCATCTGAATATTTCTCATCAGTGCTAAGTGCTCTGAAGGTCACAGGCGATAACGTTCCTGCCATTGCCAGGGATCAGACCTTGCTCCAGCTTTGGCCGGATTCTCACCCTTCCCTTCTCCCCCTGCAGCCTCCGACGCAGCTGGAGTGACAGGTCCACGGGGGCTTGCTCCTCGCCTCCCCCTTTCCTCCTCCACTCTCATTTATTTCAATTTGCCATGCTTTCCTCCATGGCTTTAGGCATTAAATAGGGAGAGGGAAGAGAAGGGAGGGAAGACGAGAGGGGTGGTTCACGCATGAAGGGCCAGTGCAACCCTCCTGGTGCCTGGGTGGAAGGTGGTGCTACCAAAGGGACGTGCCTTGCATTAATGGGGAGGTGAAGGCAGCGGAATTGCCCTGGAAAAACTGGAGGAAGGGCTGGATTTCATCTGCTGCCTCACACCAGGTCTGAAAATGTAAGCTCGGCTGTAAGGTCAGACTGGAGGGTCACTGGGAAAATCGGCCAAATTTTTAGGCTCATTTCGGGTGCAACCTCCTACAGTTCAGGACGTAATGGAGGTCAGTGAATTGGGGAAGTGCTGTCAGGACCTTAGGGCACTGCGGGGGCATCTCAGATGACTGTCGCAGACTATTTAATTGCCACTGCAGTGGGATGAGGGCAGGGCTTGCTCTGAGGGGTGGCGCTGAAGCCTGCTCATGGCAGCTCAGCACTGGATAGCTTGGGGCTGCTGCATGGAACAGCTGTCTGTGAAACTCCTCTTCTGTGGGCACCTTGTTCTTGTGATTCACAGCAAGGGGAAGCTCCTCTGATAGAATCACAGAATCACAGATTGTTCAAGGTTGGAAGGGACCTCTAGAGATCATCCGGTCCAACCTTCCCGCTCCAGCAGGCACCTAGAGCAGGTGGCA
>JAUBOD010000743.1:2101825-2121449 GCA_032353885.1 Nothura maculosa
CAGAGAAGGAGACTCCACAACCTCCCTGGGCAGCCTGTTCCACTGCTCTGGCACCCTCACTGGAAAGAAGTTCCCCTTCACCTGCAGGTGGAACCTCCTGTGCTTCAGCTTGATGCTGTGCTTCATGCAGAGCAGGTCAGCTGGACAACCAACCTACAACAGCTTGTGCTGTGGGTGTGAGGCTGCCCTGCAAGTTGGGATGTCTCCAAGAAGACCCTTATGAATGGCAGGCTCTAGCCCTGCAACCTCCATCACGTTCAGAGCACTCGGGGACATCCCCACACTCACACCAAGGCCTGTGGTGCAACGTTTGCTCCTAGAGAGCTGCTCTCCCTGAAGAGCCATGAGAGAATTTATCCTGGGCAGAGCTCATAGCGAGCAGAGCAGCACACATTTATATAAATAAAGGCAGCACCTGCAGTTACTAACAATAAAATAAAGAACCTATTAATCTTCATGTTTCAGGGTTTGAGCGCCTAGTGCCAGGAAATAAACTCCCCACAGCCTGTGATGGCAATGCACGACTGCCTAGTTACAGCCACAAGGTTTTTTTCCTTTCTCTCAGTAGCCTTTTTCACCCTTTTTTTGGTCTCTTTTTTTTGCATGCTGTCCTCTGAACCGCAGAGAGATGACACCTGTGAGGAGCAGGTATTCCAGGGTGTCCAGGGTGCAGCACTTCCAGGGCTCTGGCATACACAGCACTGATTAAACACAGCCTTTATTCTAGCCATAGACCATTGGCATCCACTCCCACTGCTCTTGACACAATAACCCATAAAAAGCTGTGGTCTAATGCATTAATAATCCACGAGTAAAGGTCCCCAAGTGCCCATTGACATTAGAGCCATTAAAGTGCAACGTGTCAATAACAACACATAGCACGAGAGCAGACGCGCTGCCCGTGCGCGCGCATCCCCTCTGCTGTTTAATCCTACACGGTGTCTTTCCTAGATATATCAGCTCCTCTCTGATCTTAGGGGAATGACACGACAAAAATCTATGGCAATCGCTACCGTGTGCATTAACAAGGAAGAAAGGAATTTCAGCCCAGGAAGGATGGAGAAATCCTATTCCTGTAGGCTTCTCACCTATATAACTTACTGGGCACCGCCTGACCACAGCAGCATTCTTGTAATTTGGGTATTTTCTGTTAATTTGGATGGCATTTTCCGGTAATGTGAACAGAACATTGCCCTCCTCTAGGATACAAGCGCTCTTTAGATATAGGCATCTTCCTCAGAGATGAAGATATTCCATGTAGGTCTATAAAAAGGAAAATTAATTGTGTCTACACACCCACACACTTTCTTAAAATACCACTAATATTTTACATTTCTCTAGTGGCTTTTACCCTAGAAGCTTAGAAAGCACCGTGAAACCTAAAGCCTACAGATACCATCCCCATTCCTGAAGAAAGCAGCCCTTTCTGGTGCAACACGGCAGCTGCTCAGGGGCACCCTGTATGTATCACCAGGTCAGGAAAGGACATGAAGATGGGGCTGATCAGCTCTAGAAGAAAGGCTAATGAACAAAAATAGGTTTAAAAGAAATAATGCAAAGAAACAAGTCTGCAAAATGCAAAGGTCTGAACATCCATGGGCATTCATTCCTCCAGCCCTCCCAGCTCTTATAACCGTCCTGTCACAGCTTTCCCTCCCATGGTAAACTCCCAAATCATTCCCAGCTACCACAAAGCAGGTTGCATCCAGTCCTTCGTGGAGCTGATCACCACTGAAATAAGACAGTGAAGAAAGAAACTGCCTTTGCACGTGCAACTTAGGCTGTAGCTGAGAAAATACAGCAAGGGCTAAGGCTGAACTAGCTTCTGAAAGGATCAGAGCAAATTAAACTCTCTGCTATGAAGCTGCAAGGAAGCAGCAGCACAACATGTGCTGACCTACAGGAGAAGGTATCAAAAGCAACAGAGACTGCAACTTGACTGCCCTATGATGCTGAATTTAAAAACTAGAGATTGCTTGGCCCAACCAAGCAAGAAGTCACCTGCATTTTCCCTAGAATACTTGTTCATGACTTGGTTAACTCCACGATTAACCCTAGGCCGGGCATCACAAGCTCTGCTCACCAGAGGAAGAGCCATGTGGGCTATGTCTTGCTTCATCCTTAGAGAGAAAAGGCCAAGCAACAGACGTGCTAAAATGAGCAGCCCACTCGTAAGCTTAGGGGAGCGACAGCGCAATGCAGGAAGCCCATCTCAGGCTTCCAGGAGCTACAGTAAAGTTCAAAGAAAAGAATAAAGCAAATAAACTTAACCCAAACCATCTCAGATTCATTTACATAGGCTGCCAGAAAGGGAGGGAAAAAGCAGGGTGTTGAGGCAGAGGTTGCTCCCTGTGTTGGAAGCAGGAACTACCAGGTGCAATATACAGCGTCTGGCTCATATCCCACGCTACCACTGCAGCCAATGGTGTATTTGTCTAGATATAGTCAAGATCAGGAGCTGGCAATAGATGTATTTACCTTATGGAAGCCAGTCAAACTCTTCTTCAGGGTGCCAGAGGAATAACTCACTCCCAGAAGTGGAGCATTCTCCAAAAAACGCTGTTGCAACTACAATGCAGAGCAACCCTACACAGGTGTTCCAGGGCCATAGTTCTGAATCAATGAGGTTCATTAGGACAATTGCTGCAGCTGAGTGATGTGAGTTGGTTTTCCTTTGCGAGGAGGCTTGTTTTGTTTCTCAAAGAGATGCAAATGTCAAGACTGTGATTGCTTTGAGGTCACCTCAGGGATTCAATGGGACTCAGGCATCCTTGTGTTACACCTGGCAGTGCTTTGGGGAAATGCTTGGTCAAAATTCTACAGTTCTGCAAATCTTCACTAACTCTGGTGAAAATCTGATTTGACTCAGCCCTCCCACCCCAATTCTTCAAACAAACCTCACCTGAGACTTGAATTAATTAACCAGAAACAGCTGGTCTGGCTCCCAGTTCCACTGCAGATACTTCATATGGCTTTAAATTGTACAGGAAAATGGGCATGCTTGGTTTTGCTGAGCATGCCTTCTTTCTGCCAGCTTACCTGATCCCATCATTGCTATCTATATGGAGTTCTTGTTAAAGAAGTTTGGCGCAATCAAAACTAGGCTGCTATTCCCTCTTGGAACCATTCACACCATTTCTCTGTGCAGCTCCGAGCCCTAATGAAAACATAATGGGTTTTGCTTCCTTTCTGTCAGAGCCTTTCTCAGATCACTAAGGTTAATCAGCCCCTAGATTAGTCAGGAAAGGAGTGTGTTTTATTAGTGGGGAGCGCTGGTTTGGTTCATAGCAAGAACCACTATAGTCAGGATGTGGAGATTACAGCAGTTAAAGATGCGACAACTCCTGTACACAAGGGATTGCTATGCGAGGAAAATAGCCCAGATATGCATAAATATCAATGTTTTTTCCCTAGCCTCACACAGACCTGTTGTGGCACATCCGTTCCCAGCTAGTGATGCTACCAGGGGACCACGGACCGGTGGATTTTGCAACACTCCTCAGGGGACACATTCTCACTTCTCCCAAGTCTGAAGCTGTTTGGAATCGCAGAATTTCAGAATGTTTCATGTTGGAAGGGACATCTAGAGATCACTTAGTTCAATTCCCCTTTGCAAGCAAGGACACCTAGAGCACTTTGCACGGGGTCACATCCAAGCGGACTTGAATATCTCCAAAGAAGGTGACTCCACAATGTCTATGGGCAGCCTGTTCCAGCGCTCTGTCAGGGGATGCAACTGTCTTCACCTGCACTCTTCAATGTGCATACAAGCAGCATCGCTCTGACTTGCTCAATGCTTTGAAATACACATCTTTTTTTTTGTGTGAATACCACAGAATCCTTTGGAGTTCAGCAAATCGAATCCAAGTGATTTGATGGCATTTGTGTCACTGACGTGACCCGGGGCTCCAGGCAAAAGAAAGGCCAAGTGCTGGAGGACGCCTGTATTCCCTCCCTGCCCTGCTCCTTGCTTGGAGATGCAGCCAGCCCATGGCACATGCATCGGGAAGCTCCCTCTGCCGACAGCTTCCCTTGCTCTCCATGTTACCAGAGCTGCCCAATGGAGACCTCTCCTCCCAGAGGCTTTGTTGACAGGGGGATGCCTGCAGAAACCTCTCCAATTAGTGTCAATCCATCATTTTCATAAGCTGTTGGTGCTTTGGATCAGCAGACTTGCTCCAGCAGCTGCTGACAGCTCTGGCTATAGCTCAGGCTGCGCGAGCCAGCTCTGCGCATCGCTCAAGTTTTGGGTTAGATGGGGTTTCTGGCAGGCGTGAGAGAGTGAACTGCACAGATTTACTCTAAAATGGGGCAGGGAGCTGCCTCTGCAGGAGGGCGTTGGAAAAGAGGCCGCTATTTTGAGGCTCAAGTGGACACGCAAAGAAGATCGGCTTGCAGGGGTAAATACAGAGTCAGATACAGTCACAGAGTCATAAACCAGACCTGGTAGCTGGGGCTATGGGAAGGCTGGTAATGTACTGGCTTGCTGTGTGGTAGAGCTTAGAGATTCAGACAAAGCAGATCAGAGTAATAGGAAAGGAATTTTATCGGGAACATCCTGATTGGATCTGAGCAGGAATTTATTCATGAAAATCTGGAAATCAAAACAAAACAGGGCTGCTTTTTCATTACCCAGGTAAGTCCCTGCAGCAGCTCTGTGCAGAGCAGGTTCCGAGCTCTCTCGTCAGCCTCTGGGCACTGATGTGGACTGACAAAGGTGAGTGGCACAAAAGCAGCTGGCTTCACACAGCCAGGCAAGGAGGTGACCCTAAACCTGGGCAGGACTCAACACCGTGTCCATCCGAGGTGGTGCCTTCATTAGAGCAGCGGCAGGGATCAGAGCTGCTGCATAACTGCTCTCCGATTCCAAGAATAACCGGGGCTGGAGATCAGCTCTGGTGATATCCAGGAACCTCAAACACAGCCCTGCACTTCCGTAGGCTTTTGCAGAGCAAATAACACAGGCTTTGGTGGCACTTCAGTTTACAGGAGCACTCTTCGGCAATAAAACCACACAGCAACCACCGGGCAAGCTCTTAGTGAACACACCTCAGCTTCATTAACACCCAATAATTAACAGCCCCCAAGCGCACAACGTGGTTGCCTGCTGAATTTGCACCATCTCGAGCGCCGCGGAGCTGCAGTCGGAGGGCAGATCATAACGCAGACGTGTTGAGCTCGACAGCAAGAGCGAGTGGCTCTGCTTTGACAGGCAGCCTCTGGCAAAGCTCGCCTTAACAGGTTACCAGCCCAGCTGTCTCCTTGCTCCTCTGCCTGAAATAACCACTCACTGCTGTTGTGTTAACTTCTCCTGTCAATGAAGAGGGCTGGGGGTAAATCACTCTCTGGGGAATGGAGAGGATAACATTGAGGCAGAAACACCTTGTCCAGACCTCTGCCTTCAGGGGAGCATTTTCTAGCGGGAAATTGGTGGGCACCTGTAGCAGTTTTGCTCCATAAATGCAAAGCCCATTGCATTTGTGCTTCTATATTTTCCAGCATGAACCTTCACCTATCTGAGGAATATATGTCCTTGAAGGAAATCATGTGGCTTTATGTCCTTGGTTTATTGAAATAAGAGGAAAAAATCCTAGGATTTCCTTCAAGGCTGACACAAAGGGCTCATAACCCACCTTCCCTTTGTGAAGAGAAGGAGAACGTGGATAGCAAGTCAAAGCACATAGAGTCCATTGCTCCTTGCTCACCTTTCCCTTGCTGAGGGTTCATCCATCCTGCACCTGCACGGATGTTTTGCAACCCAGGACCTGCAGCCCAGCTGCTGTGCCTGGTTATATCACTCCCCAAGCCAGTTCTCCCAAATTACCTCCCTTCTTCCACCTCGCAACAGTGGGATTGTTAGATTCCAGGCCTAGCCTCCTCCTACATTCCTATTAAAATGTATTAGCATCACTCAAGGGGGCTGGAAGGCCATAGGTTTTGCAAATAAATCCTATAGGGAAGGAAGATTGTGCCTTATTTGGCAAGGATGGATCTGAGCAGATGTGGTCAGTCAACGCAAAGTTTAATTCCAAATAATAGCATCATTACTACCAACTCCAAACATCAGGGTTGTCTTCGATGGAAAATGATGCAGCTCATCTGAGGTCAATAAATCCAGCTCCCGAAAGGAAAAAAAAAAAAAAAAAAAAAGAACAAAAACTTTAAATATTTCAGCACTTCAGGAGTGACTCATGCTGAGCTTGAAATTCTGAAGTCTGCAGTGGAAACTTCAGCTATGCTTGAACTTAATGAAAAAGCATACATATTGGATCCTCAGGAATTAAACTGGCTTCTGAAGCCACCATGCTGGATTTACAGCATTGCCCTAAGCTTTCCTTTTCTGGAACAGAAAATATTCCTCCCGGTCCTTTGTGCAGATGTGACCTTCAGAATTATTGAGGATTCAAGTGTTGGTTTAACTGGCATCGTTCCAGGGTGTCTGAGCAAGGGCCTGAACCCACATCCCACCATAGGCAGCCCACACGCCTTGCAGCGCAATCAGAACCACAGAGTTGCTCAAGAGTCATTATCTGTGGATGAAATCATCCCCATTGACAATTAGAAACCTGTACCAAAACTCATCGTCTCGCACTCCAAGCAGTTTCATGTTCTTTCAAACTTGCCTTCTCTATCAACCTCAGAAGAGTGTACAGCACAGACCCAAAACAAAACACTCTGCCACCTCTTCTGTGTGTCACACACAGTAATTGCAATGTTTGCAATTGGTTGCAAGTCCCAACAGTCCTTCTCCAGGATGATGTGGCCACATCTAGAGACAGATCACAAAGGAGAAATTTTATGTGAAATTTGATGAGAAATGTGAAATTTGAGAGTGGAATTTTGCTTAGGAGTGATCATGTAAACAGGATCCTGTTTGGTTAGGAAGAGGGCAACAGCCTAGTGCCCCTTAGAGAAGGGTACATCCAATGAGAAGGGAGGTCTGGCTCTGACAGGCATTTCCCACGTCTAGGAAGTGCCTCATCCCATGATTCCTGGAAGCTTTCTCCACCATAAAGCCGATATCCCCAAGAAGCAGCACATTCAAAGCAGATGTGGCCAAGAGTACTGAGTTGAGGTCTCAAGACGTGTTTGGAGGTGTGAGCTCTGACCAGGCTTGTGATTTTGGATTATGATTTCTAGGGACTGTATATTCATTTCACTGACATTAAATTAACCTTTGGCTTCATGGTGACACTTTCAAGCTGAAACTTCTCCCAGTAGAGCTAAATTTCCCTTCCTTGAGTCATCAAGTTTGGGCTGGAGGGATGCAGAGATAGAGCCTAGGCAGGAAAAAGACAGCAGGGCTTCGGATGGGGCTGGCAGCTGAGATGACACCAGGATGAAATGGCATAAAGAAATATTGGTATTAACAGCGCTAGAATTTTTAAAACTGCATTTCCCCTACATTTATTCTCATTTGTGCCCTTCTACCTTTCTGGGTGGAGAGAGGGAAAAAAATATAGAAAAGAAAAAAAAATAGGCCCTTGCAGCAAGAATATAGGAGGAAAAAAAGAGACAGAGAGGGAGCTTGTTGGAGAGCATCTCTTTCCTTTGGGCACTGAAGTGTTCCAACATCAAACCTCCTGTCCTCATTAAGAAGCCCTGTGTCTACCATTGTGACATCTTTATTCACACACCCTAAGACTTCAAAGCCTGCAGGAGATTTCCTTGGTGGATTTAACATAAAAATATCAGGAGATGAAACACAGCGAAAGGCAGCCTAGTGCATTCTTGTTTTAATTAGACCTTGTGTGGAGAAAGGGGGGGCGAGAAGGGAACAGAACCACTGCGATGCACATTAAGGTGTGTGTGCAAACACACACACACACAATCCTCATCATCAGAACCCAAATCCTCTTCTTTCATAAGCTTCCGGAATAGCAAACAGACTCTAAACCTCATAGTAATGATTTTTTTTCCAGCCTCTAGAACAGACCTGTATTCATCTCAGGAATAAGAAAATGCTGCAGGTGAAATATGTTTCTGCTACCTAAAAAAAAGTTTCCAGTGTAACTAACAAGAAGCAAAATTAAGAAAAAGGATGAAAACACGCATAGAGAATAAAGCTACACATCCTCTAGCAATGAAATATGCAGTAGGAGAAGCTGTTTCTGCTCCTCCTGTGATTTGTTCCTTTTTTTGTTAAATGGAACCAAATTCTTTTTCCCGTAATTTCCAAGTCACTTGTTTGGCTTATGAGTCATTAATGCTACTGAAATTTGCAGCGTGGCTCATATGGCCCGGGTCTTTAGATGAGATAGTGTATTTCTTGACCCCAATGAGATAACAATAGCTCTTAAGTGACTGATCTGATTACCACCGAAACTGCTTGTAAATTCAAAATGAATTAAAGCTCCCTATTTTTGACAAGCATTCTCTAGACTTTTTTTGGAATTTTGCCTTTTTTGATTACTACCCCTCAAAACAAAAACTCATTTGCCTGAATGTTCATGGCCAACAAAAAGGGTTGTCCCCAGAGAGGACACAAATCATGCATGCAAGAAAGACAACCGGCATCTGCAAAATCTAGGCAGGAATTTTAAACAGTCAAAATGCAAAAGAAGCTAAAGCTTCTGCCCCTGCATCAGGACACTATAATCTAGCTACATTAACTAATCCAGGACTATTAACTAAGGCATATGTCTAGCTCTAATTTACAGCAATTCCTGTTGACAATGGCACTGATTAGAGATTGCAGCAATAGGTTGGGCTGATCTCTTGAGTCCCCAGCGCTCTCCTCGAATCCCATTTCACAGCACGCTCTGGTTTGTGCAGGATAGAAACAACAAGGTAAGTAGCAAAGCAAGATGAGTTGCAGGAGAAAGATACAGGACACCTCTAGCATGGCCAGGCTGCCCTTTTGCACTGAAAGATCCACCTAGAGACAGGGGAAAAAATACCCAAGCAGGTTTGAATTTCACTTAATTACAGAACCAAGTGATAGCTAATAGAAATGAAGTGGATCCACATGCCGCTTCTCTCTTTATAGCCTGTGGCTGCGAGCCAGTAAGAAAAGCGTGGGTATTGATTTGATTATCTTGTTTGTCCACCTAGACTTGCTAGTTGCATTTGCTTTTCCCAGTTCAAATGAAGTGTTTTCTACTGATTAATTAATTTTAATTTGTTTTCACTTCAAGTGCAAGATTTGGTTTTTATTGACAAGCAAGCATCCACTTTGGTAAGAGGCTACAATTAAAGTGTCCCTTGCTGCTAAAACTCCTATCTTGCTAGAAGTACTTTGTATATGGACTGAAACCACTCATTTTTCCTACACAGCTCCTAGCAAAGACAAAGCTTTGGGATAACCCCTCCATTGCTCATAGATGAATGCAGCCTATGATACCATGAAGAGTTTTACCTATAAAGAAGCTTTCCCTGATGATCTCACCATTCCTCTGCAACCCATTCCAGCAAAGACTTTTCCAGGCCTGTTAGGCCACTTTTATAGGAAATAAGGGGAGTCACATTCAACCTTTTCCCCGGATTCCTACACCACGAGCCATTGGTTCCTGGCCATGGAGACTGCCTTGGTTGGCTGTGCCTACAGTGAAGAGCAGCAGGAGTTAAATTCAGAAAGCAGGTGTATTGAGAGAGTATTGGGAAGTTCTACTTTACTTTGCAAAAGCGAGACCTTGGGTTCGTTTCAGTTAGTGCTACAAGTGCATTCATTTCAGATTAGTTCATTAGCAGAGTCGTGTTCCATTCAGTCATAAAGACAGGGGAAGTACAAGTAATAAAGCACCAGCCTATCTGCATTTTGCCTAATACTCCTACAGCACATCCACAAACTAGAAATGCCAACAGGACAGGAAACCACCCTGGGAAGGGGTTAGTGCTCTGGAAACACTCAGTTTCCATTTGCTACCTCCACAGGGAAACATGGGGCTTCAAAGGAGGTCTCCCAAACCCACCTGGATGCTCTGGGTGTCCCTCTGGAGCAGGGGTTGGACTAGATGATCTCTAGAGGTCCCTTCCAACCCTAATGAATCTGTGGCATTGCCCATTTCTGTTGCAGGTGCTGGGGGTCAGACTTTACCCCTGCTCTATGCTCCCTCATAAATGAGCACAAGTTTCCTGTAAATAGCCAAGGAAGAAAACAGCTGCAAAAATATGAAATCTAGCTCTATTTTAGCAGATTTTCACAATGAGCTTTATAAAGGATATGTGTCCTTTTTATTTTTTCATAATAGAGGGAAACTGAGGCAGGAGGAATTGTTGCTCTGGGCCCAAGCAAGTCAGGATGTGAACCCAGGTCTCATTCACAGGCAGTGAACTTGCAAGTGCTTTGGATCTGATGGCAAAATACGTTTAATCAGTGCTAAATTAATACTGCCTGTTTTCTAATTTACCCAGATCTGTGCAAAACACCCCTCGGTTTTCTCGAGAACTGGGAAATGGCCCAGTTTAAATTCTTTTCTCCAGTGTTTTCCCAGCAGGAGCTGTGCTTTGAACCCCGTCTCCCCAAGCAGCCGAATGGTGAGCAATAGAAACAGATGCTGTTGTGGCGCTGGCTGAGGACATGGAGCTGTCTGAAGATTTTCAGAGCTGTACAAGTGATAAATTAGCCGCTCAGTGGAAAGGAATAGAGCCCAAAATAGCTCTCGGTCAACTATAGATATTATCGGCTCCCATCTCCATCAAGCAGAGATTGCTGGCCATGCTTATCTATGGATTATCTCTTCACCCGGCATTTTCAAACTGCCCCTAACCATCCATCCAAACACGTGCAGAGGGTTGATCTCAGCTAGATGTCTCTTTGGAGGGATGGGGCCACTGATGGGCCATGACACTGGATGGGCCATGACATTGATGGGCCATGACACTGAATGGGCCATGACGTTGCTGGTGTCTTGGGCAATGTCATTGCTGAGTGGGTCCCCATGACCTTGGCCTGCTCCTGCTGTGACTCTCCCATCAGCAAAGGCTGTAGCTGCTTTTGTGGGTTTGCGTGATGCGCTGAGCGAATTAGAAAGTTAGAAGATGAGGTGAAGAGCAGAGCGTAGAAAAAGACAGCAAGATTAATGGCAGGGACACAATCAAAAACAAAAGTTAAAATGGAAATGTTAATCATTTAAAAGAGGGTCTCAGTAGAATTACTCACTTTATGGCTCAGAATAAAAAATAGAAGAAGGGAAATAAGGAGGAGAAGTCCCAGTAAGAATAATTTAGTACTTTGTGTAATGAGCTGCCTTCCTTTTCAGTAGTTCACTCTGGTGTCTTATCACTTACCCTGTGATTGACTGAGTCCTCTCTTTGCCTGCTCCTGCTAAATGGTGATTCGCCATCTGGTAGTCATAATTTCTTTTCTTTTCCTTTCTTTTTTTTTATCCTATATTCTTTTGTAATTAGAAAATAAATTACTTTTTTAAAAAAACGAAAAGAGAAACATGTCTAGCATATTACTTACAGATGACAGTCCATGTGAGCTCCACAGCAAACCAAAGGGAAGGGAAGGAGTGACTCCTGCCTCAACTGGGCAGGCCCCAGCTAACGTGACGGAAAATAGTAGATCTACAGAGTATCTGTAGTAGTAGTAGATTACGACAGAGAATAGTAGGTGCTGAGGGAAGGGCTGCTTGAAACACACTGTGTACAACACGTTTTGTGGGATGTGAAAGTCCATTTATGAGGAATAGTGGGAAAGGTGAAGGCCCTGAAGTGGAGCGAGAGAGGGATGTGTGTCCATACGTGTAGATGATGGGATGTAAACACCTGAGTGCACGCATGCTGGGCTAGCAAGGCTACCGTTTCAGTGTGAGCCTTGGTGGTGGTATCTCATTGCTGTGCTTCAGTCTGGTCGTATTGGATGATGGTGTCCATGTGCTGTCCCTCAGAGCATGAGGACCTATATTGGGCTCCTGCTTTGTGTCACCATCTCTGTCTCCAGCAGCTACGTGGTGAGCCTCCAGCTTGCCCGATACTTAGTAGCCCAATCAAGGCAAGGAAGCAACATCCTCCCATGACACCAACAGATCATCTCCACCAATGCGTAACCACCACCTCGCTTCACTCCTGTTTGCTGACAGCCTCATCCCTGCAGGTTGCACGCTCACCCGGACGGCCACGCGCTCCCGTTCTATCTCTGTACAGTGCCACTGCTCTCCACTTTCCTTTCAGTTGCCTCCTCACGGTGCTCCAGTAATTCGAGTGATAAATAATAACAATAATAATGCGCAAGTCGACTGAATTGAGCTTGATTACTCAGTGGCTGAAATAGGGCTTGATTGACTGAAGCAGTACGTATCCCCCCAGTTGTTATCCTGAGAGCCTCATTTTCTCAGTGCGATGTCGTTCCTTGTAGCCTCAAGCTGATCAGTCCTTGAGGCCGCTGCCAAAATGCAGCCCCGTCACTCCCGGAAAGACCCTGCTCCAAAGCACTGTTCGAATTTACATTTTTGGCACCTTATATAATGAGGCAAGAAAATGACAGGGAAAATATCCCACTTCTGAGTAGTGCCAACAGAGCAGTGTTTCCCCCTGTTTTCCAGACTCACTGTTTTGTGAGAGGGAGGGCATCATTTTGCTGGGATCTCCAAGGAGGTTAGGTTTTTGCTGGTTAAACCAGATGGCATATTCCTAGGCATTTGAGCTGGGTCTTGCCTATATTTACTTGACTCATTTTGTGAGTTTTGCATATGCATGTATGTGCATGCATTAAATTGTAAAGAAAGAAACGCACCTTCTAAACCAAGGAAAGATGCAGTAAGTAGCTCCTGCAATGCTCTGCATGGTAGTCCCACTCCTGCATCTCCTAGAAGATGGCAACAGGCCCCATGCTCCCATGGCCATGACACTGGCCATGCTGCAGCTCAGAGATGTGACAGGGTAACACTCAGCCCCAGCACCAGGAGAAGCTCCACTCCTCACCTCATCGTCTTACACCGACTGCAGATCTGCTCCTGCACTTTCAGGTCTCCTCACTATTATTCTGTGATGCCTTTTCCAGAGAGATGCACATCTCAGGGACGTAGGAGGGTGTTTTGTGGCACCTTTTGTTTGGCCAGACAAAGACCAGGGGCTAATGATCTGCATGAGGCAGAGACTATTTTTTCCCTCTGGTTTAATAGGGATGAATGAGGAAAAAGGAGGGAAAGAGAACAATTCACTTCCACTTATTCTCTAAGCAGCAGTGACTGTAGTGCTATAGCCAGAAGCACCTGAAAGAGACAGCAGCAATTGGAGCAACAAGTAAATGCCGTTATACAGACCTCGTTATAGCACTCGTACCTGTTAGAGAAAACAATAAGCAGCAAAACGAATAAACCTTCCTGAGATTCATTTTATCAATGAAGCATGACCATGTGAAAATTCCACGAAGAAAAACTGCAACGAAGCCATCAATGTATTCGCACCTTCTACTGCCCTACCTCCATCAACATCACTCCCTTCCTTTAATCATCTGGGGAAGATAACCCAAGTAAAATTCGTGTTTAGCCAGTGGCTGTATGTGACCATGTACAAATGACCTGTTAATCAGACATTTTCTCATTCTTGTTATCGTTGTCCTACCAACAAATATATGTCGGTGCAGACTGGTATTTGCAGAAATACTGTGAGCAGTTCTTGCAAATGTTGCAAAACTCAACTCAGCCTAGGGATTTTGGCAGGAGTCTAGCAGTTTCCCTCAGAGCAGGTAGATGGACAAAAATATTAAAATCTGGACCTATATACTGTGTTAACAATTTCTTGGGGATAATCTAGATTAGATCAGTAAAGTCCACCCTTTGGCATGCCCTCTCTGAGCTTGTGTGTAGTTTTGGCTTTCTCATATCCTATTGGAATATGTTAGCTAGAGGAACTAGGAGTCTTGCAGAAACAACTCTCTTTTGTGTGTCTTAAACCTGCAAACTGATGATTTTTAGTGCTTATATTGTGCAAAATGATCAATTGCCGCTACTGCCTTCACATTGGCCCTGATGTCATAGACACAGCTCTCCCTCAGCATTTGCTTTCTGAGCCATGGGATCCATGGGATCCTTTCTAACCCACAGAGCCCTACTTAGTTTCTCCTTCTGCTGAAGTCGTCTCCTGCCTCTGATCACCTTTGTTACTGCCCCTTTGGTGGTTCCCAATTATGCACTGCAGAATCACATCTAACACTGAGCTTTGCATGCCTCTGTACTTGAACCAGACAAAGAGGATTAGCCCTTTTTAAAGAGTTAGTCTTTTTTTTTTTTACATACACATCCCCTTCATCCAAAGATCTTAGAGCAGGGGAAGTATCATTAGCAGTGTCTTGTGGATGGCAAAATTGAAGCATGAGGAGATGAAATAGTTTGCTTATTGGATGGTTATTCCTGTACTGGATTTGCCTTACATCTCGCCGCCCACGTCCTGGGCCAAAGCCCTGTTAAGTGACGACAGCCCAGACAAGAGGCGAAGCCAAAGGAATGAGGAATCCTCTGATACTCGATCTTGTTTCTTCTTTTCCAAGACCACTAGTGTGTATAAAAGAAGAGCGAAACATCCCAACTTTTTTACTATCTTTGACTGACAGCATTGGTGCCTACCCTCCTTTGGGCTCTCACTGAAGACTTTGAATAGAGAAGCCTCCAAAATATTAACCCAACAGCATGTCTCAGTGCTGACTCTGGAATGGGAGGAAGATGAATGCTTCGTTTGATGACTATTGCCTTTCAAAACCAAGCTGTGTTAGTGACAGCTGCAACAAGAGAGCTCATAAGAGTCATTTATGATGAAAGCTTTGTATTACCAACACCTAGGTGTCTTCAAATCAGGGCTTATTCAACACTAGTGTGCGTGAGATAATGGCTTTCCTCCATCTCCAAACCAAATCTGGCCTACTAGGTAAAAGGCTCCATATATAATTAGCAATAACTTGAACCCACTCTAAAGGAAACTGAGCAAATATATCACGATAAATAATTTATTGGATAAATTTTGTTTCTTTTTCTGTTTGTGAATTTTTGATGTTCTCAGTGTTGGTCTTCTCCAGCTAATTGGTTGCTTGAATTTGTTTGCTGATGCAAATATATCTTGGTGTGCTCTTTCATTTAGAAGCAGTTCATTAAGACATGCCCAGCGCAAAGAGAGTTGACTGGTTTTAATTGGTCACAAAGGCCGTGTGGCATAAATGCAAGTTGTGTACTGAATATACATTTAAAAAATTCAGTTATTTAGATATTATTTTAAAATATTCCATCCACTCAAACAGGATGTTTCTCTGAACATCCCTTCAAGTATATATTATTGTTGGCAATTTCTGAAAAAGAAACTTAAAAAGGTTCTGTGAGAATCAAAAGAAACTCAGAAATTATCAGCCAGAAGAGACTCAAATAGAAATGGATGTGAAATAACTTATGCATGTGTTAGAATGTATGCCTTTCTGCACATATATATTGATGCAGAGAAATCGTGCTTGAGTTTGAACTGGTTTAAAAGAATTATACATTTGTCTATATCAGTTAGAAACCAAAAATGACCAGAATGAAGAACACCTGGCTAAACATTGCCTGTGCTCTAGATAGCACTGAGTCAATAGCGATATTTTGGCATAGACAAGGTTGCGTGTTCCAGAATACGTGCCAGCCAACATCATACTGCTGTATAGTCCTAAGCTCTTCAGAAGGTCTGCCCTCGAGAAGTGCTGAACATGACTCATTTCACTAGCCAGAGCACGACAGCTTATGTTACATATATCACAATAACTATAATACACAGCAAGCAATAGAGAAGTTCGTAAGTGGAGAAGGGAGGGTGAGAACAAGTCACCCAGCTTGATAATGAAAAGCAGGCACTTGGCCTTGGTGTGGAGCATCAAAGATAAGTAGTTTAATTGTCAAGCTGTAGTGCTGGAGGGAGGGAAATCTAAGCTAAATTAAAAGATTAAAAAGATATTTTTTCATCAAGTACCAAAATGGAAGGAGTGGATGAGTCTGCTCGGGAGAAAATGAGCATAAAGGAACTGTGAATGTTGTGAAAATATATCCATTAGACCTACCTTATTGAAACGTGCTTTTGCCAAGCATCCAGGCCTGCATCTCCATGGCAACATGGCCTCGTCAACAGAGGAGAAAGTGTTTTTGTCAGGATGGGCCCAAACACGTAAAAGCCATTTCAATTTGGGGGCAACACGATCTTCTTCAATCAATAGCGCACACATAATAATGATTCCTGCCACTTTTTTTTTCATAAATCTTCACTTTCTGCTTCCATTTCCTGGTTTGACATCACTGTGAACTGGAACTAGGTTTAAATTTCCTACAATTCTCAGCCCCCTTTGCCCTCATCTTCAGCACACCATGCCTCCTGCAGCAGCTTTTCTCTTCCTAACGTGTTCAATACACAGTGTACTTACAGGTGGGATTAACATGGGCTCAACTGTGAGACAGGCTTTGAGGAATCCCTCAGTGGGATGATCCACGAATATAACAAATTCTAGTCACCGCTGAGATGCAGGATCAACCAAATCAGGGATGCCTAGTCTTTTCCATAGGAGTTATCTGAGACAAGGTGCAAGACTGAATGCCACAGACGTCTTAGCTCTCAAAGAATTTGTTGTGTCCTTTCTGGAGCATGGGTTTTACCTCTTCTGTCCTCAGCCTATAGAGAGAAATGTTCTATCGTCTCTGGCTTTCTATGCTTTTCCAGTTAGAGATCTCATTCCTCTTCACTTCCAGTTGACAACAATGGTTGGGTGATTCTGTTATGCTTCTAACCAGCTTGGTGGTCCCTTTCCAGAAACCATGGTATGACCAAAGAGATTTCTCTGTGCCCGTAGGAGCCTCCATGAGTGTATATTGAGGAGAGAGAAAGGGAATACGTAGGAAATTTAAATATTTATCTCTATTTTTCATTTAAATTAGTGGGTATTAGGCGTATAATCCAACATATTGCTTTTAAAATCTCAGCAGTAGCCTGCGGAATGTTTTGCAGTGGAAGCTACTAAAGAAATGTAAAATATCTCTTTTTGTAATAACCGCAATCTAACTAGATTTAAAGCAATGCCCTCTTTGTTGTTTTATGCTCCATTTTGTCATTTATTGAGTGATTTTAAACATATCTAATCTCCAAAACCCTATTGAGAAGTGCGATTTGGTGCACAGAGGGGAAAAACAATTCTGGGCTTGTGCTTTTCAGCTAATGCAGGCAGAGGGAAGCTATTTCATCAGAGATAATGTTGCTTTTCGAAGCTACAAGAGGGTCAGTCAGCAGCCTGAACTGCCTCTTCCCTGGGGGAGCTTGCGTTGAGCTAGAAGGTGCCAGTTGATCATTGGAGCCTTTGATTCCCACAGGAGTTTTCCCGGTTTGTGAATGTCCTCTTGCATGTTAGTGTTTCACCATTCAGCATGTGGTGAAAGCCTGGAAGAGGGGAACATAGGGAAGTAGTTTAAGTGATACTAATGCTAATAAATAAATGCAATTAATTGAGGAAGAGGCTTCACTGAGAAACCACACACTGTTTACAAATGAATTTACAAACTCGGAGCCTGAATCCCTAGTGAGATAGGATATTGCTCTGCAAGAAGTTGGTCGTCACTCTAAATATACATCACCATATACAACAGCAAGGACTCGAATGAACTGTACTTACTTCATCTACCTGGCATAGATAGCAGAAACCTCTTAGGAATGACTGATGATAGCACATTGCAGGCAGTACTGCACAGGAGGGGTTGTAAATATGGATTTCTATATTCTCATTTGTCTGTCTGTAAGTCTAATCATATACTGAATTGTCTGTCTAATCACTCGTCAAAGATTGCTTTGAAAGGAGCTGAGTGATGGTGTCACCCAGAAGCTGTGGGAGCTGGGAGAGTGCCTGGCAGGTTGCATACTTAGCAGAGAGATTCAAAATGTAAATCAGAGCTGTTCTTTTAGTTCCTTCATTCCTGACCAGGGACTCATCCGGGTTATCACTTTCGTCAGGATCTGGGTGACCTTCATCGCTAATGACCACGGAATTCATGGAGAGACCTGAGCAGGAGTCAGGCAGAGAAGTGGTTCACCTGAGCATCCTTTGCTTTGGCATCAGTACAGATCCACAGATCCCTGCCAGCCCACAGCTAGAATCCCTCACAAGTGGCCTTCACAGGTCTAATGGATAAAAAAGTCCTAAAATCATCAGAATCTAGGAGGGGAGAAGGGTTTCTGTCTGCCTGAAATCAGACCAACAGATATTATATTCTGCATCTGCTTGGTACATTGAGTCAGAAGTTAAGGCAGCTCTTACCGAAATAGTGGAAGCCATTCCACTGAAATATTGATTAAAGAACCAAAACAGGGTTGATAGAAATAGATGAAGAAGGAGGTGAGTCTATGAGCTGGACGAATGGGCTAGGAATCAAGAAGCTGGGTTTTATTCCTGCCACTAATTCTGTCTGCAGCTTGGAGAAAGTTTGCAAACCTGTCAGTGCCTCTATCCCCCAAAATGAAAACCGTTCCAAAGTTATTGATTTTTCTTTTTTCTTTAACAAGAATTAATTAATACCTGAAAAGCACCTCAGGATTCCAGAATGAAAGGAGCAAAACAAATGCAAAGTATTCTATTGTTTTATTATCCCTTCTCTAGCCTGGGACCAAGGCACCTTGCCATTCACATAATTACTTCCCTACAGCTGCAGACTCTTAAGAACTTAATATATGCTGCATCTCCACATCTAGGTATGGAGAAAGACCCAGGCCCTCCCACCCATCACTTATGCCCCTCTTTTGTCCCCCCTCTCTTGCTCTCTGTTGCATTAATAGCAGAGATGGCATTAAAGTAACTTTATCTCTTTGGTGCACACATATACAAACTCAATGGTGGGTAGTGTTATGAGGCTTATTGCCGAGTGCGTAATGACTGCTTCTTTTTTGGATGAATGAATTCCGTGGTGACAGGTATGTAATTCATGGCTTTGTAAAAAGCTTTGAGAGGAAGTGTATGAAATGAACTATATAAATGTCAATACACTGCACACTTTAAAGCCTGTGGGTTGAGTCATAGGGAGGGTAGATTTAAGGGGGGATCATAAATAGCAAAAGAACAGCTGGTTTCTCTAGGTAATGATGACTGAAGATCTGAGCAGTGACTGCTTGAACATACACACTGTGCGAGGCACTTCCACGGCCCGCTTTGCTGGAGCATCTTAGTGCCTCATGGACTGTAAGGGATTATTCCCCATCCTGGGGAGAATTATCTCTGCTGTCCAGGTGTGGAGCTGAGGCTGGGGGAGCATTTCAAATGGGAAGGAAAGCGGGATTGGCATCCCAGGGAGCGCAGCAGGATCCCAGCCTGCCCATGCACTCAGAGCTTGGAGCATCCTGATCCCGCATCCCAGAGCATCCCTGTGTTATGAATGACCATAGGCTCTGCTGCCACCCTGCACTGATCCCACTGCCGACAGAGCTTCTCCCTGGCTGGGAGGAGGAGGAGATGGATTTTGCACTGGGGCAAAATCTGTCCAGAGCCAGGACAAGAGCCAGGTCCCCTAGCATGAGGATGTTGCCTGTCCCCAGTGCAGACCCTCAATGGATGCATGCCCTGATGCCATGAAGCTGGGCTCTTTTATCCCAAAGGGCAGTGTGCTCCACAGAAAATAAGGATCTGCAAGGGCTTCCTTCAGTCAACTTGGAAGAACGGCATTGGGTGCTAAGGCCTGAGGAAAGGTTCCTATTTCTG
>JAUBOD010000743.1:2174407-2186749 GCA_032353885.1 Nothura maculosa
TCTCTTTGCTTTAGCAGGAGGATTCATTTAGGAAAAACATTGGAGGAAATTCCCTGTCCTCAGTGGTTCTTTCTTCTCGATCTGGCTCTGATTTTGTTGCAGAGAAGCAAGATTCTGGAATCTTCACTCCTTGGGATCCCCAGATCTCGCCCAACTGGCCGTGCTGGGGCTGCTCTCAGCCACGTCAGCCTTCTCAGAGGTCCTCCAGCATCTACAAGGACCCTGCCTCCTCAGGGTGGGTTTTACTGCCTAAGTGATCTTGCCCAGGGGCTCTACAAAGTGAACGTGGGCAGGAGTTTTTGCGCCTTCACAAAAATAAACCCAGGTGGCATTAAATAGACTGCGTTGGAGGGAGGTTAGGCATGACTTATCATCCGTGCTCCTCATAATGAGCAAGTGGGAGGACTGGAAACAAAACTCATGGATACTGCTCCCTTGATGTCACTTGCTCTTGCTAGTAGCACTTGGTGCTTTCTTTGTCAGTGTCCTTCCTCGGCCCCTCCACACGGCTCTCGGGAAGAACAGTATTTGTTATCTTCACAGTCCTTTTGTCTCCAGCCAGGAATTAGAGATAGGTGCATCCCCAGAGCAGCGTTCCTGCCAGGTTGAGCTGTGAGAATGTCGTTTGTCTGTTTGCTTTTGTGTTGGGATTCAGGGAGCAAGGGGAGGAGGAGCTGAAAGGGCTGTTGTGTGTTTTCAAGCAAGCTCCTAGTGTGTGGTGGGAAAGAACTGTTCCCTCCAACGTTAGGAAGTTTGGTCATGGAGGACTGACTGTCCTTGTTCCCTAAATGTATATGGTGCCCTCAGGGAGTGTCTGGTTTTGATTAGATAGTGTCTTGTAGTGAATTTTTGATTCCAGGCTATACAGCTGTGAAAGGAGGGTGTGTGACTCCTTCCTTCTCCCATGAACCATGCATGAATAGCACCTCTGCCCGAGCAAAAGAGAGGGGCCCTCAGGCCAGCCGTGGATGTGCATTTATTATAAAGCAATGAAGTAGCAAAGATATCAGAAGACAGGAAGGATTTCTTAGCTCTCTTTTGCCTTTCTAATTCTTCCACTTGCCCAAAATGGAAGAGTATTGCACATTCACAGAAATGTTCCCAGGGCAGGAGGCTCTCTAGGAGAAAATATTGTGCCTTACGTTTTAATTTTGGATTGCAGGAACCCCATGGGATGCCAGCGAGGGGATCCCACATTTCCCCTTGCTGTACGTGGCCCATCTGCATGCTCAAGGTGGAATTGGGAATAATGCAGCATGAAAACATCACTCGCTGGAATGGGATCTCCATCCTCGTTCCAGTTACTTTCACATATAGGAGCCAAGGTCACAGGCTGGCAAGTCATCTCCCTCAGAGTCCTCATTGCAAACCCCATTTAGGACTGAAAAAACAGTCTGTTTTTCCATGCCTAATATTATCAATTTGGGTTGTGAATCAGCAGTAGGAATATAGGATCCCCTCCCTTTGCACTTTCTGTGGAGCTGAGGTGAGGAGCGAACAATTATTTTTACTGCAAACGCAGAGCAAACATGACTTAAAAATAAGCAGCGATTGGTATGTGTAGCTCGGTGCTATTTTTAATGAAGTTATTAATTATAATGGTATTTCAGGAGCGCTTTAGGTATGTGCTGATAAACAAGCCGGCATTTGCAGACCTAGAGATACAGTTCCACCAGTGTTCATTTTTATCCAAGGCATTCAAGGTTGCAGGGGAGATGGGAGAGCGAATGGCTCTTCCCCGTACACGTACACCCTTTTTTTTGAGTTCTGAAGGAAGCCAAGCTCTCCTCCGTGTGGCTTTCTGTCTGTGTGTGTTACCATCAGATGAGTTCACCTCGTGGAGGTTCTGCGCAGAGCAGCGGTGACACTCATTAGCTGCCTGGGTGAGCTGAGGAGCTCACTCCCCAGGGACACCCTCAGGGAGAAGAGCTGCTCTGCGAAGTGAAGTTCCCCTCCTCGTTTTGGGGAGATTTTTGCAAGTTCTGGTTAAACAACTGAAGGCCTGGCTGAGTCTCCTCGATAGAGACTGCAGAGCAGATACTGCAGCTGAAGCACTGTGAATTCATCAGCCAGGAAGAACCTAATTGTTTGTTGCTCTGATGACTATCCTAATGACTATGCAAATACATTTCTCCCTCCCTCTCTCCAAGTTCTATGCACTTTGATGGTCTCTAAGGACTTTTTATTTAAGTTCAGCTGCTCTTCATTTGCATGAGTCATAGCTCTGGATGACAAGGCAGGGGAATATATGAGAGTAGAACCTGTCTGGTAGAAAAACGATGCCTCTGTCCTCTGAAAGGTGTTTGTTTCTGAGCAGCTCACCAAGAACCTTCTTAAGAGATATCACACAGATTAGATACTGCACTGTAATTTCCCTCAACATGTTGCTCAGATTGCTGTAAGATGCATGAGGGTTCAGTGGGTTTTCCATAGAGGTGCAGGCATCTCCTGACAGATCCAGGTGTATTCACCATAAGCCATGCAGAACATGGGGACCAAGGGCCTTTCCAAGAACCGAGGTTCATCAAACGAGGCAAGTGCTCACCAACTAAACACAAGAGGTCATGGTGTGTGGCTAAGCTGTGGAACTCCCTGCAGCAAGAAATTCTGGATATAAACGTCTGCATAGTTTTAAGGAGAGAAGGAACACATTAATGGAAGAGAAACAGGTTATTAAACAGGAAGTCTTACATCTCTGGATCATTATCACCCTGAGCCCCAAAAAGCTGAAGGATGGGAGAATACTTGGAAAATACCACCGATCCCTGCTCTACTCCTATATTCATCTCTAAGTATCTGCTCTTGTCCAGAGACCAGGACCTGATCTGCTTCTTACCCCAAGAGGTTATTGCACTAGAGGAATGTCTGGCCTTTGTCCTTATTTCTATCTTATCTCTTCAGTCCACAACTGGACACCAAACGCTTAGATCCAGCAAACTTCAACTTAACAGATGCCCAAATCTTGCTACTATTAAGTATTCTCCATTATCTTTGAAGGCTGAGAGTGATAAACAAGGCCAACACTGGGGAGAAATGTTCAACCCTTGCTGGATAGAGCTCTAAATTGAAAAAGCTGCAGACCTGGGCTAGCTAGCCCTGAAATCCAGATTTCTGAGCCTTGGGCATTGACAGAGGGATTTCACAAATACCTGACCCTATTATGCAATAAATACTACCCTAAATTAGTTGGCCAGATTAAAGAAGATGTAGACAGATAGCTGGTATTACCTCTGAATGTCGCAGGCAGAGCTGGAATCATTAAAATGAATGTCCTCCCAAGAATCCAGCTTTATTTATTATTATCGTTATCAATATTATTATAGTGTCTAAATGTATCCTGGGCTCCAGGGTACCACAGAGAATGATAATCCTGCTGAAATGGCCATTCATACCTCTGGCTGGGAACAGATAGGGCAGAGAGGAGCTCCAGCAAGAAGAAAAAGCCTGCAAGAGGTCCCCTAATGCCAGCACTAAAATGAATACCGAAATCCCCAGGTAGAAATGAGTCAGGCACTGTACATTGCAGTGGTCAGGGCACAGTTTGCATGGGAATTGTGGTGTCCTCCGCTCCAGGAGAATGTCCTGGCTCCTACTCGTTTCTATCAGCATGCACAAGCTTTTAATTTGGGGAAAAATTAAAATCTCTGCAACCTGGCACACCTTAGCACACGCACGGGCCGGGCAGCTGGCCATAAAGGCATTGAAAAAGACTCCAAGTTCAGATCTGCCCTCTGTTGCTCTCACAGGACTTAGCCTCCTCTCACAGCATTAAAGCCAATAAATGTGGAATAGTGTGGGGAGTCTCGTATCTCCCATCCGTCCTTCTCCGCAGCAACCAGCAAGGCAGGTGCTACAGAAGATGTTTTCCAATTTAGTTATAATAATGTTGTGTCAGTCACCAAAGCGCTAAGCTGTATATAATGATTGCTGTATGAAAAACATGTATCCTTTATAATGTGTATTTGTGTACCTACTTGATAATATGCATTTCTATTGATCTACATATATAATTATGTTAGTATAAAACCCTTAAACCTACGCCTGCAATCTTTATAAAACAAAGTAGCTGACTTTAGAACCGAGCTAATTCAACCTGGAGCCTGTGGAGAGGAAAAGAGCTGGGCCTCCACCCCCACCCTTTACAGTTCCTTTAATTGTGCTTGAAAGAGCAAAAAAACCCAAATGCTGAAAGCTAAATAGAAAAATGTGGCAAAATGAGCAAAATTGCTTTGCACCAAATTATTTGTTCGCTCTTCCAAGAAGCATTGGCTTATATTAAAAATGCATCTGATGCTGTCTGGAAAACTGTGTAAAGCTTTCTCCTTAATCCCAGAGCTTCTTCTGGATCCTGCCTTGTGCAGTATTCCCTCTTTATTAATAAGACTGCCACGATTGCAGAGCTGGCTGCAGGCTCCCACAGGCTCTTTGTGATCGTCCCCTCCAGCCTAGCTGAGACTTGACTTCTCTCTGAAGTGGAACTACCTGCTCCTGCCTTTCTCAGTCCTGCCTCTAATTGTGCCACGCTCATCCATTCAGGGTGTTTATTTTGGCATAAGAACAAGACATTGCATACGGAAAAAAGGGTTGGAATGAACAGAGAAGTGTGTCCATCAAATCTAGGTTCTGGCCATGCCTATCAGTGCCCAGGACACGCTGGGCTACATTAAAGTGTTGTCCTCTGAAGGTTTGATTTCATTTTATCTTCTTTTTTTCCTCTCTCTCATCCCGATGGCCTTTCAAGGCCTAGCCCCCACCTCTGGCCCCAGTTGCTGCTAGGTCCAGGCATCTGGCAAGTCCAGCAGGGCTGGGACTAGACATCAAAGTGAACGACTCTTTCATCATCTATTGAATGTCTGCAGAGAAAAGTCTTTTTGAATTCACTTCTTGCTTCCTGTGCACATTTCCAAACAGCCCCAACTAAACTAAATCAGTGCGTGCATGCAGCTAATATTATAAACACAGTTAAGATGCACATCGCGTGAATTCTGGCTGGAAGTTTTAAGGTGAAGTCATATAGAGTGCTCCTATGAGTACCCCTCAAAACTAGACCTTCATGTAACCCACAGGTTCTTGCTGCACCCTCTAAACCTGGCCCTAGAAGCATCCTTAGAGAAGGGCTCCTGGTCATTGTGCCATGGCAACTTGCTCCTTGTGAAGGAGGTCACGCAATGCAGGAGTGCACTACAGGTTTTCTAACACCAACCAATCTCTGCTCACTTGAGTTACATGCAGTTACCTGGAGTCAGAAAGTCAATCTCAGCCAAGTCCTTGTTAGCGGGATGAAATGACCAAATTGCTTTCTGAGACCCAAGAAGAACCTCTCTCCATTTGCTCACTTGCTTCTTGAAAACAGTCCTCTGTACTTGGTTTCTTTCATCTTGTACCACTAGAAGTTCCTGCCTGCTTGTGGAGACTTCCATGTCCTGTACTAGAAATCAGAGCCCGTGCAGGAATTCCCTTCTGCCTTGTTGCTTTCTACACCCTCTGGCAGGTCAGACAGAACTGTCCAAGCACCTGCATCTGGCATAAACTTTTCATCCTTGTTTTCCACTTCTGCCATGTGCAGGAATGTTAAATGTGGGGTCCCCTATCCAAAATCCCAAAGTAAACCTGAACACTTTAAGGACAACTGTGTTATCCTTAAAGGCATCTCCTGCTAGAGAACCTGTACATCGAAAGAGGAGGAAAGTGAGCTCTTTTTAATGAGCATTAAGGTTTTCCAAAATACCTCATCTCTGCTGCAACAGGGCTCTTACATAATTGTAGTCATCTCCAAACACAAGCCAAAGGCTTGCTGAAGTGACAAGGTGGCCATTGGATCATTCACAATTCACTCCATCATTGCACATCATTCCAATGATGTGTCCTACCACTGGAAGAGCGGATGCTGTCATGCCATCAGGTGATGGGTGCTACTCTAAATGGCACCAATAAAACAAAAATCCCAGCCCCTCTAATAGCATATTGGGGACTGAAGTTCATTGAAATTCAAGGGGAATTTGGATGGAATGCAAGTTCCTGCAACGGTTCTTTGAAGGAAAATCAATGGGAGTTTTGTCTGTCCAGCCACTGGCCTTGCTTGGAGATACTACTGAGTTTATTACTAATTCAAGTGTTTTTCACCCAACTTGAAAGACAGTTAAATATTAAACACCTCTCCAGCGTGTTCCAGTCCTGAATCACTCCCTGATTCTCCATCTATGGATTCAGGTTGTCAAGGAAGTGCTCAAGCCCTGTTAATTATCCATGTTTGTCTTATTTACAGCGGGTTTTAAATGATCTCATCTCCAAGATAGCCATGAGCGCAAGGTTTTGAAATAACGTCTTTCTGATAAAGAGGCTGGGCCTTTTCCTTTGGAACCAGAAGTATCTGCCACACTATATCTTCCTTCACTGCCAGGTGCCTGGCCATAACCATTACCCAGAGGAAAACAAGGGAGAAAACAGTTAATTAACAGTTAATTCTTATAGCTATATACACTATCATAGACCTTTTCCGAGGCCTGCCCCTAAGGTCTCTCCTAGAGGGGAGCATCTCCCTGTGACATCTAGCAAAGTCCTGTATCTACTATAACCCTTGTTGAGCCCAAGCCAAAGGGGCTTCTTCTACCTTCCATGCTTACAAAGAGAAACCTTTGTAAAGGTAAAAAATCCCTAAAAATGAGCTAAAAATCCATAGAAAACCAGCTGGCTGCACAAGCAGTGCCCTCCTTGCAGTGAGGAACGTGGCAGATGCCCATTGTGCCATTCAAGGCACTGGTGAAAGGAGGTGAGGAGGACAAGAGCCTTGTGGTGACTTGCTGCTGGACCTGCCCAGAGCCCTCCTGGCAAAGTTCCTCCAGCTTAGGGGTCTCTATGGGGCACATCCATAGCTGCTCTCCTCTATGGGGCACATCCATAGCTGCTCTCTGCAGAGAGCCTGGGCAGATTGCTCTGCAAAGAGGAGACATAGGAGGCAAAATGCACGTTCCTTGCAGCCTCCGTAAAGAGCAGAATAAAGACAATGAGGCCAAAATTTGGGGAGGCAAACTGGAAAAAAGCGTTTCTTTTTCAAACTACATTTCATGGTTTATGCAGGAAAAGCAAAAGTCTATCAAGGACACGCGGTAGCCTCTCTCTCACTGTCACATTTGTTGCCTCGTTTGGGGTTTGGAAGAAAGCGGGGTTTTTTTTTCCCTCCTAAACAAATTAAGCTATCTGGGGAAGGATGATGGATTTGCAAGATACAGGGTGAGCTACGAGCATGCTCCGGAGCTTCCCTGTGGGACACCTGTACTCGGGAATCTGCACACATTGACCCAATTACTGCACAGGCACCTGGATAGAAAACTCCTTATGACCACGATTCAGACTTGCTGCATTCATCGCATTTTTGTCAGGAATTGAGGCTTTTTTCCTGCCTCTTTATGCTAAGTTGGCATATCTAAGCAAAACTCCATTTTCGAAGTGATTTTCTTCATCCTTCGAGATGCCCTTGTTTCTGTTTTAGTCATTTGAAGCAAGTCCCCTCCTCCCTCTCGCCGTCTCCCAGGATGACCTGCTAATTTAAATGAAAAGAGATTGCAGCCCCGTTCTCTTTGTCACTGTAAACTCGGGAAGGCTTTCCCACTTCACCGAGGACAAAAATTCAGGACAAAAAGCCTTATTTACTCCTCCTTTTCTCCCTTTTCACCACAGACTTTCCCCTTGGTGCTATGATGTTTTCTCCAATCTAATTTTAACTGTCCTTTTTCCTTCTCTTTTTTTCCTATGGAGCGACACATCCACAGTTTCATACAACTGGTAGGTATTGTTTTCAGATATTCATGCTAAATTTTCCCTTGGATTCCCATCCATAGTTTTAAATTGTGTTCCTCATTCATTTTCTCTGTAAGATTATACTCCATCCTTGATTTTGATGGAGCTTTTCCCCATTAAATCCAATTGTAGAGACAAATGTGGAGCACAGGGTTACAGTCATTTAGGGTGGGAGCTAAAAGATTCAGCCCAAGGTCTACAGAAGTATTTATAGCGCTATCTCCTATTTATACGGCTAATTTGCTATAGATTTTTACTTCTTAATTAGGAATTGAGAGCACTAATACCTTTCTGCCTTTAATTTTAAACATCCTGCACAGCTGCTAGGGGCATTTTTAGAATTATGTGCTTGTGGAGGGAAAAGACAATGTGTCAGGAAACCTTCAATCTGGGTAAAATGATGGGCTCTGTGTAATCAAGGCACCTTCAATAGGACCTACTTCTGCAAGGCACCTTCTCTGAGCTGCCCAAGTCCTAGCTGAGTATTTTAGAGCTTTGTGTCTTCCTTCCTCCCTTACTTCAAAAACCTTGGTGATTTATGTGTGGTCCTGGTAGGTTTTGATGACTGCCAAGTATTGATAACTGTGGAGCTGACATAATATTGTGTTTATGCGTATAAACTTGGAAAGAAAGAGAAGGAAAGGAGGAAGATAGTGGACTCTGTTTCTACATCCTTTTCTACATGAGAGGTCCTCAGATTTGTAATTGCATTAGGAAGGATAAAAATTCCTCCAGGATTTGAAACACTTTTAGCATAGAACACAAGGGCAAAAGGTCTTTATTGGAGAAGGAAATACCTCATGCACTAGGGCTGCAGGTTTTATGTGATGTTTGGAAAAATGACAGTGAAATTGGCACCTCCTTGCTCATGAGGTCCCCAGCGAACATTCAAGACATATCTTGTTTGCAAACACAAATGGATTTTTACTCCTGTTTTCCCCGAGGATATCACAGAACTATGGCAGAGCGAGCTGTATTCTCTTCTGGCTCGTGCATCATCATCAAATCTGTCGGCTAATTTCCATTTGAAGAATCGTCATTGCCAGAAGGGAGGCAAGAGCCAGAGTGATTTTCCCCCCAGTCTAGGGTAGACTTGGGTGAGCTGGCGTTTAGGAAGCTCATCTTTCTGAGCGGGGAACACAGAGCCATGGACAGGAAATATGGCAGCCTGTGGAGGTCATCACTCATGAGTGGCCTCGTTGACTACTCTGCGCCTTGATCATGTGGAGAGGGACAGCGTCATCATTTTTCTCTTTTTGTGCTGGTTTGCTTTCATCCTGGAGTGAGAAAACATAGAAGCCCTCAAATACTCACACTCATTACTCTGTGGCACCTGAGAGTCAATTTGTGTCATTCTTCTGGCTGTTCTGATGGAAAAATCAAAATGGGGCCCCCTCTGCAGGGACCTCAAAGAAATTTGCATTTTCTCAGATTTATTCAATCCCTAAACTTGGAAGGCATTTTTGCCACTTTAACCTACCCCTTACTGTTTGGGTGATGTTTGTTTGACTGCATTTCTGGATGTCCAGTGGCCCATTGCCCATTGTCCAGACATGGTCTAATGAAGCACAACCCTGATGTGCAGGTGCTTGGACCTGCTATATGTGCTTTCCATGTGGGAGATGCATCAGAGACAACTTCTGGCTCAGCAGACGCTCTGCTTTTGACTGTCTCAACTCACCCTTGGCTTTGACGCAACGTTAGGAACAGTCAGGTCATGCCTGGAAGCTCCGTCTTGGCTCAGTAGAGACTCAGGTTTGAGCTGAGCTTTGCCTTGCGACCGGGAAAGCAGAACAGCTGAGTGCCCCATGAAGAGCCCCCCTGGACATTTCTCCACTAAGATCAAGCTCAAGCACGGCTTATCAGTTTAGGACTGGAATCATCTTCTCCCAGGAGGGTGAACCATTCCTCATCACTGAAAGGGCATCTCCCCTAACATCTAACAGGCCATTTTCATCCCTGGGAGTGTGTTTGACAAAGCGGTCAAATTACAAAGCCCTTTCTTTGTGGGAAAGAGTATAACAACCGGAGATAATGGGAATCATGCCCACTTAAATCCCTGCTTATGCTGAAGGATTGCCCTGGGAAGGGAGCGTGGCTGACCCACTTTCATTAGGGCCTTTTGAGGGGCCATGCTCTGCGTCCCGCAGCCGGGGGCTTTGCCGTGCCAATGCTGGGCAGTTTGTGCAAACAGAGGGACATCTCATCTGCTGGGTGTGCTCCACTGGGACCGCCCCAGCAAGCGCCAACCAAGCCAGTTGAGCTGCCTGCAAACCTCACGGAGATGACACCTACCACACTGGGAGCTCCTTGGCCACAGTTCTGACCTGCAATGGAGAAGCCACAAGGCCACCACCACATCATGTGGATCCACTCAAGCACCACGTCAGAATTAGCAGCTCTTTGAGTGTTATTTAGCCACAAATTCACTTCCACGCTGGGAAAGGAGGTGGTGGGACAGGCCAGCTGTCCCCAAGAGCAGTTCCTTGCAAGTAAGGAGAGTTTCTTAGCAGCAAGCAAAAGGAATGCAACGCCTTCGTTAGCTCTCAGGTTAGGCTGATTGCCACTGCTTGTGCATCTGGTCCTCATTTTATATTCCTGTTGTTTCTAGTAGTTGCAAGCAGGTAGCAAAGATTGCATGGAGGTTATTTATCTTCAGGAACAGAGGAATTACCAAAGTGATCTTGGAAAATGGGCCAATTCAGTGGCATTTTGTCTCTGAGCAGAGCAAGATGGCTCAGGGGAAGGTGTTAGCCAATTAAAGATAATCTAATTAAAAACATAAAATAAAACCCAGCCCTGCATTTGCTCCTGCCTTCCGCTCCCTTCCTGCTAAGCAAAGGAGGCACAGGAGGAGGCAAGGACACTTCTCCGGCTGCTGCAGAGCATAAAGGCAGAGGGGCGCAGGAGCAGAGGCTTTTGTGTCCATCTTCGTGTATGCAAAGTCCCTGCTTAGAAAGAAATCTCCTCCTCCGCAACCTGTTAGCAACTGCTGATACCCCTGAGACTCCCTCTGCCTCCTCGCCGAGGCTTTTAGTACCTCTTGCTACCAGATGGCAGCAGGCTGGCATTTGTCTAGCTAAAATGGATGCTGGAAGCAGCTTCAAAAGCGCATTGTTTGGGACTGTCATTATTTGTATTATTTGAATGCTGGCTTGGCAGTGCCTGTTTGGGAACGCTCCCCGCAGGCACTTTGCAGAGGCCCAGCAAGGTCCTGGCCCTGCATGATCTGCTTCTTCCTTGGAGGTGCAAAGAAGAAGAGCTGGATGATTTCTCTTTTTTTCCTATTTTTTTTCCCTAAGAGCCATTTTAAACCATGGCCAAACCTGCCCTGCTGCCCTCGCCCATCCTGCCCTGCTTCCCAAGGCGCTGGGATGTGGGGAGCAGCACCAAACGGAGCAGTGGTGGCTTTGCAGCAGGGATGCTCTGCAGAGGCCTCGGCCAGAGCTTGTTGCACTGCGAGAGGCATCTAAACACAGGTAGAGATGCCAGGCTGCCCACGATGCCCCTGAACGGGGGTACTGCTAAGCTAAAGGGAAGGAGAGGGGGAAGAATAAATGATAACTTAATATCCAAGAGGTAAGTGTTGGTAATTAGTCTGCAACACTTTGATCATTAATGCATGCAATCAAATTATCATCAGGAACGTTTTACCAGCAGTCCCCTCCCCTTCTGCCGCTTCTCCCTGTTTCGCAGCCTGGCGCTCTCAGAGCTGAGAGCCAGAGCCCATGGAGCAGCCAGGAGGCTTTGGAAGGAAGCTGCTGCTCCCTAGTGTCTGAAGGATTCAGCACGGGAGCCAAAACCGCAGGCGAAGCAGCTTTCCCTAAAGCCAGGCCGAGCAATAAACTAATGGGCCGGGGCAGCTTTCTGCCCCAAATACCAGTTCTCTGTTATCTGCTTGGATATTGATTGCAGTCCCAATGGGTAGAGCTCCAATTTTTCCTCTTCGCTTTCTTAAGTGAAATTAAAAGCATGTGGCTCATTACTCAGTGCTCTCCCCTCTTCCTCTGACGTTCTGGCTACCTTCCAGTCACTGCTGGCCAATTACACCCCCGGGATTAACCTGGGCTTTTTCTTTTTCCCCTTTCATATTTCTACATACTCTGCATCTTCAGGAAGACGGAGGAAGAGACCACATGAGGCACTCTGCAAACTCCACATTTCAACAGCACATTAAAATAAGAATCGATTAGCGTTCCCGCTCCCCAGGCACGCTTGGAGTTTAATACCACCCTTTCACGGAATCCATATGGATATAAATGGACATATGTGCACTGTGTGAATATGCACATTCCAGGTTAGCAGCTTTGTGAGCTTCAGCAGAATTGGTGGGGAGATTTGGGGAGAAGCTTTTTTTGTTGTTGTGTAAATGCCAATTCACACTGGCTTTTTACCTAAATTGGAAAGAGCAAATACTCAATGCCCAATCCACCATAAATTGGGAGAATAGCCTACAGCCCAGGGCCGAGCCCCTGCGATGCTCATAGACCTTCTCTAATGAATCCTAGGGAAATGGTGACCACTTGGTGCCCAGCCATCCAACAG
>JAUBOD010000743.1:2205404-2237604 GCA_032353885.1 Nothura maculosa
CTCAAACTTACTAAGCCTGAGGGGCAGCAGCCTAAGCTGTGCTTTTGTGTCCCGGGCTCTATCTTGTTCTTCCTTCTTGTTTGGCAGAAGTGTAGAGAAGGAAGGGTTAAATGCAGGTGGGATGTGAACACTTGTGCTCTGTGTTATTGGGCCCCACTGGGAGCTATAAAGGGAGAAAAGGAGGTGGGAAGGGGGCTGCTCAGAGGGGCTGCAGGAAGGAAGGTCAGAGTCCCATCAGTTTGCCCTGAGAAGGAGCCGTCTGGTAGTTCTGCTGCATGTTGAGGAGCTCCAGCTGCAGGACCTGGACAGAGTTTGCAGAGGGCCGTAAGCTGCTGTAGGGATGTGATGCCGTCAAGCTACCTCTAATTACATCTATGTAATATACACAGTCTGTCTGTAATATATGTATTGCATACATCTCAGTAATGACTGAAGGCTCCAAAACCTCATTTGTTCCCATTATTGAGACTGCTGAGGGAAAGCGGGTGCTGGGGCAACCTTTGCAGGCTGAGGCACGGCTGGGCTTTGGAGAGGTTACCAACCTATCCCTTGGCTTGGGAACAAGGTATGGAAGGTGACAGAGCCACACGCTCCTCAGCACCAGGCTGCTTGCACCTTCCTGCATCTGATCCTGGTATTTCTCAAGCTCACATCATCCCCCACAGGAGTGATGACTTAATGAGGGACCCTGTAGCTTGGGTTCCTCAGGAAGGTCCATCTGCAGGTGGCATCAATGTGGTAGCAGCTTTGGAGCCCATGCAGAAAGCAGGTGTCCTCCCCAGCCTCCCTTGCATCCGTTTGCTTTCTGGGCGCGAGAGGCAACTGTTTTGTTAAGCCGTAATAAATGGTGTTTGGGATGGAATCTGGAGCAATTTCTCTTTAAGAGAATTCCCTTTAAAAGGAATAATAACCCTTTTGGAGACCTGAGTGTCTGATGAAGCTGGGCTTGTTTTCCCGTTTGAGCTGTGAAACAGTATCGGGCGGCACCATCTGACTCCTTTTCTTCCAATTCTTTTGTGTCTTCCCTTTTGTAAGCAAAAATGAGCACATTCAGGCAGGAGAGAAAGAAGTGAAATCAGATTGTATTGCATTTCTCTGGCTAGTCAGTGCAAAGAGAGCGTTTTTTTCCCTTTAACTCCTGAAATTTCAGATAGCCTGAGAAAAAATACCAGCGCAGACAAAACTGGGAATCAGCTTTCCATCTAAATGCTATGTTAAAAATCTCCCCAATTTAAGTAGCCTTTTTATACAGTTTCTTTTTTCTTTTTCCGTTTTTAGAATCATTCTTCAGCTCTGTTTCAGCTTCAATGTACTTTCATGTGAGCCCATGTCTTAGGAATATGATGTTTTGTTAATGCAGACCACTAGCAGTTCTAACAACAAGAATTGAGTTGGGTACTTCCTTCCCCAAAAGAGCTTTGCTAGTTTTCTTCAGTCTGAAGTAAACCTGAAAAGATAAGATTTTCTTTTTTTTTTTTTAAGTAAATAGTAAATTCATCCCCTGCTCAAAACAGAACTTCAAGGTAACTCAGACTCCTCACATTACATTAAAGTGATTTGGGCAGAATAAGATGAGGAGGGCAAAGCTGTAGGCAAGAGCAACACGCTGCATTTCAACCCTTTCAAAGGATTTTAAAACGTTGAAATGATGCAGTGCTTCATTTGGAAGTTTTTTGTTAAAGGGGAACTATTTTCTTTGATTTCAGAGGGCATTAATGCCAGCCTGGGCTCTCCCATTGCCCACCTTTCAGTCCCAAGCGAAAAAGTACCACAATCCTCATTCCTGATCTGCTTTAAATTCACATATGTCCAAGAGAAATTCAGAGAAATTTCCATTTCTTTGGGAAACCAGTTTGGGGGAATCCTGGTTCAAACACATTCAACCCCACGCACTCGTTACTGCATCAGGAAGTGAACGTTGCCAACAGCAGCCCGGGGGCACCATGGCCGTTCGGTGCCTTGTTCCAGATTTGGCGATTTTGTGGCAAATTCACATCTGGCTGAGACCGCTACTAAGCCAAGGTCCATTTGAAGCTCAGCTCCAAATGAGATCTCCGGTTTTAATTTTTGAAATGAATTTTTTTTTTAATTTTAATTTTGCAGCCAAGCTCTGCAGCCCAAAGACTCAGCTGCATCACATCTCTCCACAGCAGCCAGAAAACCTCCAGTTTCCTAGTGACAGGCAGCAGCATCTCAAGGTCTGGACAAGCCTTAGGACAAGGCAACAGACAGCTCAGCTGCCTTCGCTCAGATCCCCCTCTCTGACAAACACTGAACAATAAACCCAGCTTTAGCCGGGTGAAGGGTGTGCGTGTGTGACAAACAGGGAGGAATTAGTCATCCTAATGATAGGTTCGTAACCACTCCTAGGGCTTGACATCAGCATTTCTCCATCTCCAGTCAGAAATAACACTCCAGTTCTCTCCAAATCATGTTTGTCAGCTCCTTCTGCAAAGTGTGAGGATTTCACAGAAACACTGAAGTCATCTTGAGTTGTAGAAGTTTTGCAGCCAAAATTTCCCCCTCCTTTCTTTTAGTAGAAAAAAACACTGCATTTTCCAAAGCTACAAGGAAGATGCTCCCAGCCCAGGAGATCCCTCCCACGAGCCGCTTCCCAAGTTCTCCTCTGTCTCTGATGATACAGCTTGGACATGGATCAGACCAGCACAGAGTTCTCCAGAACAGCCTCACTTGAGGTGGCAAAGGGCAGTCCATTAACCACAACGGCGAGAGAAGTTGGAGGGCGAGGATTTTAAGCAAGCACATTAACAAGTTAGGAGGACTGCTCTGCCAGCACCCAGGAGGAAGGGTTATTTTTACAGGCTCTGGAGGTAATAGCTAGGCTGCCCTTTTTGCTTTTATCTATTCTCCCTCATCTACTGGCTTCACAAGCAGCTGTGGATGCCATTTCCCAGTGTTTGGGATCAGAGAAAATATGAATTTGGTCAAGTCCTGACATTGCTCCATGCCTCAGTTTCCCCAAAGGAAACAGGAGCATGGATCTACCAATGGCCTGTCGTGATGAGAAAAGCTGTGAAATATCCACATGCAAATACAGTGACAAAACAATGTGTAAAAAATAAGCTCTGGTTTTATATGTTCTCCCATATATCAGTTGCTTTGTGCTGTGCATGGATTAAGTAGAGCTTTGCACACCCTCTTGGTACACAGGTGATTTTGGTGCCCTAGGAATGATTGTCTTCTCCTTGGAGCTGGTTTCCTCAGGTCAAATTCTCCTTCCTGTGCCCAGGAAGCAGAGGGAGGCTCCCTAGCTCCAAGCCTTGGTGCGACTCTGACCTTGCAGGAATTGCAGCTGGGAATCTCGTACCCACAATGAAAGAAATATCCCAGGAACAAGTGAATAGCAAAGCAAAGCCCCAGAGATATGTGGGGGCTGCAACAAATTGGAGCTGCCTTCCTTCTCCTGCTCCCTCCTGGAACAGAAACCCCAAGGAGTGAAACGCAGCTTCATGCCCCTGTCTCTGACACTGGTAGAGCATCTACTTGGCATTAAATGCATTGGTGCCATTGCTGTGAGGAGTCCAGGTGTGAGCCTGAGGTAGATTCTATGTTTTTAATGGGCCCTTGTGATTGACATGGCCAGGAATTCCGGACAGCTTTGGGCTCTGGAGATGCACATTTAATTTAGCCCTGCAGAAACTGCAGGTGAATGGCCAAACGCAGCTGATGAGCCAGTGGGGCAAACCCTTATGTGATTAATCCTGGAATGACAGAGCTTGCATACAGAGCAAGTGCACAATTGTGCATCTGCTTTATGCACGGATTTACATGCTATATTCCCCTGCAGGATTCCCACACTGGTTTGATTCTGCACCAGCTCCTGAGCACGCGGGTAGGAGGATGTTGTTTCCTGCCTCCATCCAGAAGTCTGGTACCTCAACAAAGCTAAATGTGGACACCCCAGGCTGGTGACACTGCTCCCAATGCTGTGAGGGTCTGTATTGCACACACAGGCACCTATCATGTTGTGTGTGTCTGTTTCTGCACACAGACATCTTTTCCTTTGTGCTTTTGGAGAGCTGGACGAAGCAGACGCAGTGAATTGCAGAGGATTGAGCAGCCCTGGTGTGTGTGTGCACACGTGGTGCAGGTGCACGACGCTCCTCCAGTGCCTTCACAGCGGAGCCACCTCAGGCTTGCACTGAAAAAAGGTGTTTTCACCTGAAAAAAGCAGTGCATTACTGTTCTGCACAGAAGTCTGGGACGGGAAATGAAGGATGTGCCCTCCACTATGTCAACATGTTGCCTTGCAAGAACTGTGCAGCCCAGATGCTGAGTGATAGACAGCAGAAACGGAATTCATCGCGAGAGACAGCAAAGGAATTCAAACCAAAGACTGAGCCCAAGCCGTGCTTAAGAATTCAAACTTGATCCAAGTGTCCTCCCAGTTATTTTTCACATTGGTAACTTTTCTTTTCCTGCCTGTTTACCCTAAATGCTTTGTGAAGCACAAGTAAAGCAGTGAGGCCAGTGAGCACGATTGCCAGGAGCTGTCCCTGCCCGGCTCCTGACCAAGGCTGCTGAAGAAATGAGGCCGAGCCGGCCCTGCAAACCCTTCCCAAACGCTGTGCTTGACTCCAAGCCTGCTCGGATAAGGTTGAGGAGTTTAGCAAACACCACAAGGACATGAAGCACAGGAGAACCAAGCTCACAAGCTGCAGACTTCCTTGTGGACAAGCTGCAGCAGTTTGATTGAATCCTTCCAAGCAGCCAGGGATAACAACACCATGAATACAGCTTCCTAATTTCATTGTCCCACTACCACATATCAGCTACCTTTGCACATGAAGATGCTGCATTTAACTGCACTGGCTTTAATAATCAGTAAAGATGTGGGCAGGTCTTACACTGGAAATTTGGGAGATGAATTCAAGAGACACCAAACCCCTATTTCTGGTGCTTCTGCCGTGGCACGGAGAATAGGCTGGTGGGCACTGGGAGTGATGGATGGCACTGCCGACAGAACAGGGGATGGTGATTTATGGGCAGGACAGGTCCAAACCACGTATGCTATACTGGAGAGGAAGAAATGGATTCCGTTTCAGACCTCTTGGAAGGTGCTGGCCAAAGCATTTCATTACGTTTGCCTTTTGGATGCTGGCTGTCAAACTACTTTAACATCCACTCCTGACCTCCGAGCATTCTGCTTTCCCTTCAGTGCCCGCTGCAGCCCTAGACCTCCCTTGCAGCCAAAACTGACAGCATTAGTCATTAGAATCCCTCTTGGAATTAATTACCCAGAAATATGCTCGCAAATCTTCCAGCCCATGGAAGGGCAGATGCAAGGGCAGCCTGGGTGGGTTCTACACGTGCTGTTTTGGTGGCCCTGTCGCAGCTCACGCAGTGGCTGGTGCCGCTGCTCCCCCTTTCCTGCTGGCCGCTTGCTGAGAACAAAGGGCAGAAAACGCTTTCATTTCCCCAGCTGCTCCAAGGAGAGCAGTGCAGCACTGAGGGAAGGACCAGGGGACAGTCCAGCAGACAAGAAGTGTCTCATGGAGCAGTGCTGAGGCTGCTATCCAGCTAGAGCCCTGCGGATGCTCCTTTCTGTCATCCAGAAGCCTGCAGTGACGGGATTTGGGGTTCCCTTCCCCATTAATCGCTGCCAGGCAATCCTGGTCTTGGTGACACCATGGCAAGCTAGTACACAGGCTTGGCCAAAACAATTGAGCGATCAAGGCAAGGCAATCCCCGTAGCAGCACTGAGACATCTCCTCCTTTCCTCCCCTAAGGCTACGTATCCTGCAAAGCTGCTGCAGATGATTTCTGATCCATGCCTCAAAAATTCCCTTGGTGCTGGACAGGCTGGAAGCCGGGACCTGAGGCTGCTTCCCTGGGCAGGTGCCCCTGAACCCACACCTGAAATGTGCAGCATCCTGCAAGGTCCTTGTGTGGAGATGGGTGGCAGGACCATGTCCATGACCCCACAGGGGACACGGGCAGCTCCTATCACAGGCTCCATGCTGATGGATGCTGCTCTTTGCTCCAAGCCTGCATTTCCCAGGAGCAGCAGGTGCTCCCAGGCTAAGTTCTGCCCTTCTCCTGTTCCTTCTGCAGGCAAATCCTGCAGGCTGGGGGGCACAAACGGGCTGATCTCCAAAATATGCATCCAAGTAACACCCAGGCCTGTGTCTAGTGTGACACCAATCCTGTATTTGTTCTCCTACTCAATCTGCATTTTTCTTCTGTTCTATGAATCAAGCAAAATACTTTTAACCATTAATTTAGGAGGGTTTTATGAAAATTCTTCAGGTATTTAGATTTTTTTTAGTCAGTACTTAAAATTCAGGTTCAGCTGAATGCCTAATTTGTACAAAGAATTACCAGAGAATTACCACAGCTCTAGCTCAACACGTACCTGTTCCTGCCTGCAAAATAGGCAAAATCCCCTCTAAAGCAAGTAAAGTGACAGTGATTGACAGATTTTCCTCTCTGTTTCTTTTTTCTTGACTCTTAGAGATACACTGCATTCTCCTGATGGTTTAAATATAAATGTCACCTTGTCTGAAAGCAGGCAAAGATTTTCCTTGGTGGGTAACTCTTCCCCCATAGGCTCGACCTGACAGTCCCTATTCCTACCTGGGCGAATAAGCTCTGAATAAACAAGTAAAAATAAATAAAGAATAAAAGCAAGCTCCATCTCTCCGGGCTCAGCAAGGGGGCTACAATCAGCAGCAGGGAATGGACAGGTATCTGCTAGGAGGAAAAGCCCCAGGGAATTTCAGGAAGCCTGTGGGAATGATGCCTGCATCAGCAGCACTAGAAGGGGAATAAATAAAAGGTATCGTTTCTGTCAATCCTGATAGAGTGCTAAAAGTGGTTAAAATAATTTTCACCCACTTTATTCTCCCCTCTACTCCTTCTACCCTGGATTTATGTCCTTCCTAGAGCAGCCCCTTGCCCATTCTCCTCTGCAAACGCTCCCTCCGCAGAGCTTGCGGGCAGCAGCAGGGATCCCCGCAGCAGAGGAAGCAAAATCAAAGGAATCAGGGAGAGAGGAAATAAATAAATAAATAAAAAGCTTGTTTATCTTTTTATTAATAGCAGAGTAGCGTTCCCAAGGGGATAGGCCAACCGCGACTCTAATCCATCCAGGCAAAGCTTTATCCCTGGCTGTTTAGTTTGTGTTCTTCTTCTCGTCTCTTTTCTCAGGTTAATTGCTGGGAATGAAAAGCCAGAGATTTAATTCTCGTCTCCTCGAATCTCTTTAATTCTCGTCTCCTGGAACCTCCTCCTCCCTCCCTGGTGACCCACACGTACCCCGAATGTCCCCGAGCACAGAGCCCTCCCCGCCTGCGGCTCCAGGCTCAGCGACGCTGCCGGGCTCTGTGTCGGGGGGACAGGGCCCAACCTGCCCCACTGCCCACAGCACCCAGTTGGTTAATGACAACAGCAGAGGGTTTTAATTCCTGTTTATATGAAGGCTGCATGCAGTTGAATCAGTGATACTGCTCTGCCCTTACCCGGGGAAAACGGGCAAGGTTTAAGCACGATCCCATTGCCTGGGACTGAGATGCTCTCCTGCAATGTCCCAAAAGAGGAACAGGATGAGCTAACTGTGACGGGCTTTGAAATGCACCCAAGGGAAGGGACCACAAGAGCTGCTGCTTTTATGAGCCACGGCCTTGGCTCGCTGTGTGTGACAGTGGTGCAGGCGCGGGCCTGTTTGTAACATCATCTTCTTGCAGTGATGGCCACCATGGACTTCCTCGCCATCCCCGAAGCCCTGACAGGGCAAGACCTCCCGCGTGGAAGTTTCTGAAGAAACTTTTGCAGTTGGGCTCTGGCCTGGGAGCTGGGGATTTTTACTCTGCGATATCTAAGGGAGTGTTTTCAAAGGCATAACTCATCAAAAGTCAAAGGGAATGAAGAACCTGACCTCCTCTTGTGCAGCTCAGCCTCTCTCCCCGAGCAGCTCTGGCTCCCCTTTCAGGATGGCCAAATCCCTCCCCATCTCGCTTAGAAATGAGCTCATTTACAGTCATCTCAGGGCTTTCTTGGAAGACGCAGCCTCAGTGGCCACCTGAGATGTCAAGGACCACCTTGAACTGAGGCACAGCCAGAAGACGCAGCAAAGCTGGTGTCTCAGAGACAAGTTGAGCCTTGACTTACGTCATGAGAATTAAATGAAAGTAGCTCCAGTTTTGCTAGAGCAGAATTTGGGCCTTATGGCCTCCTCCTACTTGCACTTCCTCAGGTGTCGAGTCCCATGGCAAGATGTTGTGGCTCCACAGACAGACCATGGGATTCTGACCTCTGTGCAATAACAGATGGAAAGTGGTTTCCAAAGAACATCCTAGATACGCAGCGGGAAGCAGAGCTTCCCAAGAGCCACGGTGAGGAAAGGGCCATTTTCTATTTTTCAAAGCTCTTAATTGAAGGAGGGCGAAAGCAGGAAGAAATAAGTGTATGGGGGAGAAAGAGGGAGGAAAAACTACATTTTTGTGCCTGGCCTCTGCTATGTCTCTGAAACTGCTGAGAGGGATGTAGTCGTCTCTGCAAATCAAGATGAGCTAGCTGGGCAATGAAGCATGCCTGGCATTTTATTTCTCATATTGTTTGGAGATAGGGATTCAGCTGAGTGCATTCAGCAAATAAAGATCAAATAACCTGCTGTGAATAATGTTTTAAACCCGGGTTCCTATCAGGATCTAGTTATAAGCCCATATACTCCGTTGGATAAAAAATAAGTTACACATGGCTGGAGGCAGTATTACTTTCTATGGAAGATGAAATCTGTTTTGAAATAGAAAATGTTTAGTGCTTTCCCCCCTCCTCTTTTCATTTTTTGGAAGGGCTAAACCACCTCAAGCCGCCTGGCAGAGAAGGTGTAGGAGGGTTCACTAATATTTCACCCACTGCTTTTGGGTGCAGAGTTGGGGATTTACGCCCAAAGTGACGGATGCCCCAGCAGGAAGGGCGAGGGGCAGCCCATGGGAGCAGCAGATCCGGCCCTTTTGCTGGAATCCAGCCTCTATTGCACTAAGCTCCTTATAGCACAGAGAAACAAGCCCCCGATGAGCTGAGCCTGGCCTAGCCTGATGATAATCAATGCCTTGGCAGGGGAAAATCCACCGGTTGCTGCTGCTTCCTCTCTCTCGCATGCGCACCCGACCGAACTCATTGCTTCAAGGCCTGGGGGAATTTCAGCTGGGGCTCAATTGTTGGGCCGGATTGAGATGCTGGTGCTTGTTTCCGAAGAACCCCCTGCCGCACAAATAGGCTTGTTTATTTTAATGCGGGTGTGCATGGAGGAACGTGCTCCTTGACAGCACCAGGGCAGCCTGCGTGCAAGGAGAGCCCGCGATACCTCCAACTGCACACGGAAAAGCAGACCACAATGACAGCAAATGGCTATGGAATTTTGTCCTAGTTATTGCAAAATTGTTTTCCCTTGACCACAGCATTCTCTTTGACCCTGCTGTTTTGTTTCCTCTTCTGTGTCCTTCACCTTTTCCCACATAACACTCTCTTTTTTAGTAATCTCCAAGAGTTGCAAAAGAATCTGCATAAACCCTTGTTATTCCTTCCTCCACAGTCCTTCAGCCAGACAGATGGTTGAAAATTTTCCCTCTAAACCGTTTTTTTTTAAAGACATGTTTATTGTGTGAAGTATCTGCTTTGCAGCAAAAACTTCAATTATTCCTCAGAAAAACAAATATCCCGAAATGAAAACATTTTGACTGCAACCCTAAATATTTCAGCCAAAAAAATAATCCAGTCTCGTGTGTGTGTGTGTGTCTTACAATGCTTTGATTTGGAAATGCTGCCACACAGGGGAGTTTGTCGGAGCGCTTCGTGTTGCCCTTTGGTGTCTGGGCACCCTCAATCTGCTGCCCCCCTGGTCAGAGAGTCCTAGGGGTCATTGCCAAGGGAAGAAGCACTGCAGGGAAGGGGCATGAGCAGGGGCAGTGGGAGAAGAGGTGCTGATGTCCGACTTGCCATGGGCAAATTCCTGGTGGGAAATATCTCTGCTTGTGGCCGCGAGGTTGCAGGGCTTGAGTTTTCTTTGAAAATCCTAAATTTAGGTAAAACATGCTTTTTGAGTTTGCATGGTTTTTTTGCGGGAGGTTACACATTGCTTAGATGGCTTTAGCCACAGTGAGCTCTTGCCTTATCAATCCTTTGCCTTATCAATCTGTCTTGACTGCCCTTTCCAAAGCAAGCCCAGAGATTCACACACCAAGAACCAGGATGCTCTTCCCCATGACTGACCCCAGGGCTCATAACATCTCTCTGAGCTCTCCCTTGAACTCTCAGTGCCCGTGTGGCCTCCTGCATCCTTGCACCAGGAACCCCATTTCACTCCCCTTCTCCAAAACGCTGCCCATTTCTGAGGGCTGGGTGGCTTCAGGAGCAAGGGAGCGCCCATCTGGCTGCAGCACCACAGCATGGAGCCCAACGCAACCTCTCCTTGTCTGTGTCCTTCACCTTTTCCCACTTAACAGTCTATTTTTCAGTAATCTCCAAGAGCTGCATGGGGCACGAGCTCTGGATCGGCACCATCCTGACCTGCTAAGCAGTGTTAGGCAGCTCAGCACCCAGGTCAGGCTGGCCCGTGTCTCCTCTGAGCACTTGCTCCATCTCTTCCAACCCGCCAGGGCTGCATCTGCATTTTCACAAGACAAATGATTTTCCCCGTTTACCGTAAAAATAATTCCAGTGATGGAAAGGCAGAAGGCTGCTTCAAAACTTAAGAAGCCTTGCAGCCTTTCCCTGATGGAACACAGACCTAAAATATTCCTACTGGGATAAGAAGAAATATATCCCTTGTTTCTAGTCTGCAACTTAAAAAGCAGCTCCTAATTTTCCAGCAATAGAGAGAGCTATGAGGCCCGGAGAAGTACAGCTCTCTTGATTACAGCTTTGTTGGAAAACATTGTTCCGAGATGTCTGGAGACCGGATAATAGGCACTGTTTTAGTTTAAAATAAGAGGCATTTCATGAATAAAGCTTCTCAGTGTGCAGAGACGGGGGATATTGAAACTATCTGCTGGTGCTCCCTAGGCTTGCCTGTTTGAATTGCACTATTTTTCTGTTTTCCTGAAAAATCCCTTTTTCTGGGATCTGCCTTAGCCATCACACCTGTGCTATAGATCCAGTCACCAGCGTTGCTGGCTGAGAGAAATTTAAATACACAGAAGAAGAAACAGACCTTTTAAATTTGGCCTTTGCATTCCTGGATTAAGTCTCTTTTTCTTCCTTTTCTTGTCACTTTGTTGTCTAGTTGGGCATTGTAAATACTACTTCTGGTAGCATTTTATCTTCCCTGTGTTGGAGTTGAGGCTGTTTTCAACTCGAGTGGTTTGGCACTTAGGCATGCTTTACTGCAGGAATACAGAGGATCCGAAAAGCCGGAGAGCAGGATGCCTTAGGAGCATCCATCTCATGTAAATTACTGCGGAGCATCCACAGCCTGGCGGGAAACGTGTGTTCCATGGCACAGTTTGAGAGCTGAAGCTGCAGAGGCCAAGAGAAAAATCTATAACCTAGTGACCAGTTAATGAAAGAAAAGGCTTTTTCTGGCATTGGGTGAAGTTTGGAGAAAGTCTGAAGGTACCAGGGGCATGGAAGAGCAGATTATGAAGTCTCCCTGAGCCTAGGAGGGCAAAACTTGCCCATAGAGGCAACTCCAGGGTGAATGGACAACCTTGGAGACAGTGCACTCCACTAAGGGCAAGTCTGATGCAAGTTTTACTACAAGCAGGTTCATCAGCAGCCTCCAACAGAGCCACTCCAGCATTGCTTACATTGCATTGGTTTCGCTGCACGGGCATCATTCAAACAGACCTTGACATCCGCTAGAAACCAATTGGAACTGTACATTTCAGATTTAATAATGAATATCCTCTGCTTTCCATTAGGGCTGTGCAGCTCCCAGGCTTCCTGATAGGAATCCAGAAGAGTTGGCAATAACGGGAAACCAACAGTCTGTGCAGAATGGAGCTGGATTTGATGCTGCCACAGCTTTAGCTTTCTTCTAAATTTTCTGTGAGTGAATTTAAGGCTCCTTGGGGACTAGTGTTGGAGACATGCTCTGTGCAAGCCTCGTGCCATTCCCCCAGTGCACTTCCAGGCTCCAGTGTTGGCCTCTGCATTCCCAGATCTTGGTGTCCTGCCTCCAAGCCAACCTCTGTGCCTCTTTGTGCACCCGAATTGCTCGTTGTCCCTCTGACCCAGCCCGTGTCTGCTGCTCCGGTTTGGGCTCTGAGCTCCTTCCAGCCTGTGCGAGTGCACGGACTTGCTGAACTGCTCCTCCTGACAAGCGAAGCTTCCTGCCCTTGCAAGCTGCTGGTTTCCCTTTGCCAAGGAAGGTGTTGTCTTGGAAACTGGGAGCAACAGGGTAGGAACAGAGACCGCAGCCGAGGAAGGATAGCAAGGGAAATATCACAACTGGCTGGCAGGCTTCTCCCTGCTCCTCTCATCTGTGCTGTCCTTGCATGAGAGACGTGGGTTTTCTCTTAGTGGTGGTGGCTTCCCAACGCTTCGGGTCCTTCAGAAGTGTGGATGGGATCGCCCTCTCTGTGTCCAAAACCTACCGAGCAGTGTTTATACAGCAGGTGATGGCTGCAAACGGTGCTGATCATGTTCCCTTCTGCTCAACAAGCACCGGAGCCCTGCATGGCAGCTAGGAATGCAGGACCCTGCCAGCGGAGCTGCTGGGACTGCAGCTTTTGTCATTCCGCTTGTCGTCTGTTCCTTCATGCTGAGAAGTCCCTGAAATACACTTGGTATTTGGAGGCAGGTCCAAAGCATTTTTCCAGTCCTTCCTCACAGGATCTGAGCTTTCGGTCTAACCCAAATGCCCTGAGCTCCGTTTTTCAAGAGCTTTATGCTAATCCAAGCCTATCTGTGGGCTTCCGCAGACTTTCTTTCCCCATCCACATTTCTTAAGTTTTTGGTTGTATCCTATGAGCAGCAGTTGTCTTTTCCCTCCACCTCTGACACTTTGGGCTACTTTTCAGGCTCTTCAGAGAAAAAGTATCTGAAGAGACACAGGAAATTTGTTGTTTCCTCTAACTACAACCCTCTGAGACACTTGTTGTGTGCAAGAGGGGAGGTGCAGCAACCTAAAATATATTCTGCCTCTATAATCTTCTTCAGATCCCCATATTTGTTGCACTCTGGAAAAAGAGGCAAGTATCTAGGTTTTTGCATCAGGGAACCTTCTTCTGTAGGGTTGGAGGTGCTCGTATATGGTTGGTGTGAGGAAATCAGAGGGGTTTCGATGCACTTTTCCCTGTCAGCCTTCTTGTACAGCTAACAAGTAAAACCTGACATACAAAAGCAAGTGCCACTAGTCACAGGTTGCAGAAAGTCCAATGACTTTGATCTGAATCTGCTTCCCAAATGCTTCCCCAGCAAAAGCAGCACTGGGGAACCATCAATATAACTTCACTCTGGTCCCTGAATCCAGTTTCATCTTAAAAGCTAGGTGTGTCCCCAGCTGATTTTACAGCCTTACAAAGTTTCCTTCATTGCACCTGCTTTCCAGCAGATTTATTACCATCAACTGCTAACAAGCCCTGCTGGCTTGATGCATTGTCACAATTCCTGTGTTTATTCATTTGTTTTTGTAGGGTCACCATGCTGTTGGCACTAAAAATCCTGATTTGACCCACTGGTTTTGGTAAGCTGTAAGGAATAACAGACAGTAATAAATAAATTTGAATCCTCTGAAACCAGGAATACCTGCATTGAAACAAACCAAACCAAATTTTTCTTTGTAACAGAGCATTGCTGTAAGTGTTAGACACACGGAAATCCAGGGAGAGCTCTGGAGCCTACTCAGGCAGCCCTGGCAGTGAATTGAGGCTCGCTGCAAAAAGCCATTAGTATTTGTTTAGCTATTTTCCAACACAAGTTGGCAATCTTTAATTTGCAAATTTCCCCATAATTTATTGACACTTCCGCGTCTTTCTCTTGTGCAGCAACACCGCTGGTTTTAATTAGCGCCAATGAATCAATGGCAGGGGGGCCGCGGCGCGTTGAGGCAGGTGAGCAGCAGCACTGCACACCCAGCAGAACCGTGTGTGAAAGCAGCACCTGGGCACCAACCTCCTCGTCGCTGCAGCCCTTTGCAGCAGGCAGGAGCAGGCACAGCTCGGAATCCACACGCCGTGCAAGGGAAATACCTGCTTTTAATTAGGTTTTCAACAGTTTAATGAGTGCACGTGTGTTACAGTTCCCCTGTGTCGGTCTCACAGAGTATGAGAACTGTGTCAGCTCCTGTTTACTAAAGCTTGGGGTTTGTTTCGGCTTTTCTTAGCTCAGGTGGTGGAATTGCCTCAGCTTACACTGAAAAGATTGGATCTGCCCCAGGTTTGACAGCCAGAGAGGGACTCCATTGGCTCTCAGTATCTTCTACCAACCAGGGTGCCCACCTCCACATAAGAAGAATCATATCCCAGATGGAGTCGAGAGCCACAACCCATCCTGCAAGCTGTCTTGATCATTTACTGAGGTTTTTGTCAGTAATTACGGGCTCAGCAATGTCCTGCCATGCCCCTTGCAGCTCTAACAAGCTCTCTGTGCTTATATGTTTTTATCCTTTCATATAAAGCCACAGCTGCACCTGCAGCATCACTGCGGACACCCAACAGGTCTTGTCCATGTGGTGCCTTCCCTGTATATGACAAGCCACGTTGCACCTTCTTTTAGTGTCAGGTCAGCAAAATCAAGTCACTGCAAACTCACATACTCCCCATATTTGCCTGTCTTCCTAAGCAACCACAACTATGATCATCCCAGGATCAAAAACTGCTTTCTATTATCCAACTGTTGTTGATGATGATGTATGAAGCAGGGAGAAAACAGACAGCTTGATTTTCATAGGTTAGGTGCTGGCCCTGCTGGGCTTAGTGTAGCATGAAACTAGTTTTGACTAGTAAACTGAATAAATATGCCAGGGAAGCCGTAGATGGGCAATATACATGCAACACCAAGGTGCCATTTTTACAAAATGACTGATTCATCAGAGGGCTGAGCTGGAGCCCAATGCATTAGAAAACCTGCGAACAGGAGCTCGGGAATAAATTTTAATGAGCATTCCCTTTGCAGGAACCCCCTTCCTCTCCTATTTCAGAGGATATGACCATTTGGCAGGACTGCAGCAGCTCAGGACAGAAAGCAGAGGGCACAATGTCCCCAGTAAGGCCAGGGATGCAATGAGAAGGTTAAAAAAGGCCACATCTCTGCCACATTCTCAGGTCTGCGAGTCCAAAAGAAGCCACATATTTTTTAGTAAATGGGGCAGAAAGAGCAAGAACTGGTAAAAAAAACACCTGTTGTGAAAGTCAGACTGCATGGAGGAAGCAAAATCAATCACTGGGATCTGGACTCTCTGCCTTGGGGGACTTAACAGAAGAGTGACCAAGTGATGATTATTGTGGCTCTTGATCTCCCAGAGGCTCCTTCCAGCAGGGATCTGTGGTCCTGGCACTAACTGCAGTGCCACAGCACTATCCATGGTAGAGAGCTGATACCTTGATGAGGTTCTATGAGAAATACACCATGAGACTCAAGGTGTTCCCTAGTGTTGAATCTAGGGCGATCTCAGACTGAGCCTCAGCCTCCCTAACCTCAAGGCAGCCAAGACCTGAGCTTATCTCCAAGGGCAGCCCTGTCTTTGCTCCATGTCTCCCTGGGATGGATGAAGGGAAGGAATGGGATACAGCCTTTGGGGAGAAGCAAACTCAGACTCATCAGGCAGCCCATTCAATATATTTTTGGAGCTCTATCTCTCCTGGCAGAAGCCAAAAGGCCCAAGCTCTGCAGTTGCTTCAACTTGGCTGGATATCAGTCTGCTTCAGTCTAGCAGCCATATGGTCATTTTGAGCAGTGTTCTGTACTCCTCTTTGTGAAAATATTCCCTAAAGGTTCCTAGTGCATCCTAATGAATTAAGTGAAATTTTCTTTTAATTGCTACAGCATCAGGCAACAATAGTCATGCAACACAGAAATACATCTTTTGTCCTCTTTATTATCCCAGTGCCTCACTGTGCTTTTGGACGGTCCTTGAAGGCATGAGCTGGGATTCTTGTTATCCTGTTTTATTGCCCCTGGTAGAGTTGCTCTTGCCACGTTGGGTTGAACTTAAGGTTCAACTTCCTTGAAGTTGAAGGAAGAGGCACCATGTTACTTGTGCACAGTGTGCAAAGAACTGTGGAAAGAGACCTTAGCCAAGGCACAGACAAATGAAAATCAGGGGTATTTTAGGCTGGGGATAATAAATAACCCAACTGAGGTCAGTGGACTTTATAGGCAAGAGCAGACTCAAGTCCTTTGATTCATCAGTCACTTAGAGACTTTCTTTTTTTTTTTTTTTTTTTTTCCCCTTGGGACAATTATGGTTTTTACTAAGTAAAGAGCAAATGCAGTCAAGAAAGCTGTTCCTATGGAAATTCATTTTTTTCCTGTAAAATATAGAGGTCAAAGGAGATACAGCGAGGGAGGGAGAGATCAGGGCAGAAGTCTATTTAACATAAGCTACTTTTATATTTTGGTAAGTTATTGAGCATAAATTGAGCATTTTAATGTATTCCATAATGCTGCGGAAACATGACCTTGAAGTTAGCAGAGAAATCTATTTCAGATTTTATATAGCATTTCTGTAGCCTTTTGGAATATGAACTTTAATAGGAACAGTGTTAACAGCCAATCATCTTCACTCAGGCATGGTCATACTCTCATTCATGCCCATGTTCTCTTCTCTATTACTATTTGCTTACATTGCCGTTCTTTGAAATAATTGCTGAAAACCTTATCCTAGCCCTAAAATCGAAATCCAGGACTATTGTCTCCCTCATCTGTTTCTGTGCAGGAGAAGCACTTGGAAGAAGTGTGTTCCCCACCAGTCTCTCAGAGTATTTGTTGTCCTCATAAACCTTACTCAGCCCTCCAAGTCTTTTTTTCACCCCAAACTGGAGTATCTAGTAATCCTTGCTAAGCAAAATAAAGACAAAATTTTCTTTTTCTCAAATTTATTGAAATGTGTTTACAATGCCAAGAAAAGTTTCTCCCAGATGTTTTGAGTTGAAAGCTCTATAATTCTTTTTTAAGAAAAAGGGGAAAAGAAGCAAGTATTGAAGAATTATTTATTTTGGAAGACAAAGAAGATTTTCATGGAAAATTAGTGTGCAGAGGACCTGCTGTCCAATTCATTTTGTAGTGTGACAACAGCAGACATTTCTCACAACAGCACACCTGAAAAGACTGAGAACTTTTTCCTGGTAGAAGCACCAAAAGCAGACAGAAGAACTAAAGAGCTGGGAATAAGCAAGCTTGATCTAGTCTATTTGCTGGCATCATGACTAGTAGAAAGATGCAGGACTGGAAGAAATCAGAATTTCTTTGCAAGAAATATTTTACTGCTAGATTCCCTTTTCACCTGTGTGTCTGGAGGTGAATGAGTCCTGCGCTTGCTCCAGCAGGACTCGCAGATGCTTTTTGCTTACGATCATGGTTATCACATCTGAAAGCACCGTCCAGAGGTCTCCTACGCCATCCCTGTCCAAATCCCTCCCTTTGCTGTGAATGAGTCACCGAGTCTATTCACAGGAGCCGTCCTCTCTTTCACCTTTCAGTCTCCTACTGGCAAATAAAAGGAATGGGAGAGTAGAGTGAAGGGAGGAGGGAAGTCATATGAGCGGTGTGAAATGAACGGAGGAGAAAAAGTTACCCACCCAAAACTGTACACACAGGCAGTGTGGCTGACAAACTGTCACTGCCGGTGTCCTTCACTTCTATTGCTGTCATTTATAATTCATCAGAAGCACAGAGAGGACTCCGAATCATATCAAGGTGGCATCTTCCATCACAAGAAGCTCCGTTCTTCTAATTAACTTTCCCAGTGACCCGGAGATGAACATCGTGTGAGTGTGCATGGTGTGCGGAGAGTCAGAGAGGGATATTGCACTCTGATGTCTCCACGTTTATGACACTGCTGTTTGATTGGTTTGTGTGTGAAGGGGGTTAATTTGTGCCTCTAAAGCATGCATCAATAGTCTTTAAATTCGCTTGAAGCTGAGGTTTCCTTTGCCTGTTGAGATCCGCCCTTGTCTGAAGGGAAACGTGCTTGCCATGCAGTAGCAGCAATGCAATTGGGCACGTAAATCCAGACTATCTTGAAGGGGTTTCTAACTCCCTTTGTGAGAAGAGCAGTTTTCTGGGTTTTGTTCTTATGCCACAGATGTGGTTTTATACAGACTCCATTGCATTACTCAGTTCACACTAGTGATACCAAATCTACCATCCATTTTACAGGTAAATAGACTGACTTACGAGAAGAAACAAAGCTGAGGACCATGCCTAGTCATATCCGCTCACCACTACTCCCACTTTTGATATTGGACAGGTCCCACCTTTGATATTGGACAGTAACAAATCCCTGGGGAACAGTGTTAAGAATGGAGTTACCGTATAGAAATACCAACCACTAAGACTGTCTCCAAGGCCTATGGGTTGTAGCACAAGGACAGCACAAGGACATCAGCGGTGGTCTTCATGTGTGGGAATAATTGAGTTGGGGGTGGAATTCAGGAGACCTGGTGCTTTGTGCTCTGATCATTCAAAACGGAGTGTCAAGGTTTTAGAACAGATCTTCTGGAACACTATTAATTATTGCAGAATAAACCTTGGGCTTGAAGAGCATATTTATTATCAATGAAATTGCAATGAAATAATTTTTTAACAATGCTGTTGTAATTTAGCAATAAGATTCTTGCGCACTAAAACCATGCTGGACCTAAATATTACAACAGCTACAGTGAAGTCAGTAACAGCCTGGTGCAATAGCCTGGAAATCTTGGGGTGACGATATAAATTAGCAAGTAGAGGTTTATAATGCATTAAATATGACAATTAATCTCACAGTCAGTGAAGCAGTCCCTCTGTGAGTTATTTTGATCTGAAATTACATTTTATTTTACTCTTCCCCTGAATCTCCTAGTCTCAAAGTGCCATAAATTTCGTATTCACAACACCAATCACCACAGTAAAAATTGTTAAGGAGGAAGGTAAAAATTCAGTCAGCTAAGTAGAAGATAGTTGGCTATAGCAACCTCATACAGTCTATGTCTCTCAAAATTGCTCGTTAGTTTCAAGACAGATTAATTGATGGCCACAAAGTATATGTTACATCTGTCCAAACTGCAGGCTGTTTCCCAGTGCTGCAAACAATTGTGTGCAACCCATGCACCATAACACCAGATTAAGCCCAGCCAATGGTTTTGCCTCTGTCATGAAGCTTTTCCTTAGTTATTATACTCAATTAGTTTTCCTGCCTTGTTTGAGAAATTCCATCTGAGGACTTTTTGATGAAATACACGCACAGTGCATCCTCCCTGCCAATTTCTCATTACATGGGTAAGATTATTTGTTCATACCATATTCTTGAAGATCAATGGCAAGCTCAACATATTGCAAAGCCCAAGCGGGGGGCAGTTTAAGAAAGTTTATAAGGGCAGCAACTTGCCATTTGCAGGATATAAAAGAATCATAGTCAAGAGAGCAGAAGATCATCTTGTAGGAGTCTTTATGGGTCCTTCCATGGAGAGGGGTTTTAGAAGGAGGGTAACCTTGAGGCTGATACCACTGAAAATAGGCAGATGAAAAGAGTGTTTAGAATCTAGTTTCTTCTTATGTGCAGAAGAAAGCAGTATGTGCACGTACGTAACACAGAAGTGAAAAGTTCTAGTAGAACTTCCATGGAATCACAGAATCATTATGGTTGGAAAAGATCTTTGGGCTCGTAGGAGTCCAACCACAGAAGCCTCTCAGCACCAGACATATTCAACTATGTTCCTAAGGACCTTATCTACACATTTCTTGAACACTGCCATGGATGGAGACTCCATCACTTCTCTGGGCCTGTTCCAATGCTTGGCTACTCTTTCCGTGTCGAAAGACACACGCAAAAAGGTAGGGGACCCTCAGGTGGTTTAAGAGTGTTCTGTCAATGCACTTCAGGGTGTGACTCCAGGCTCTCTCTCTCACACTCTCCAATGGTCCGTAGTCCTTCCACCTCCTCCTTCAGTGGGGCCACTAAACTAAGCAGTTCATCTAGGTGCTCACCCCAGGCAGATGTCATCTCTGCTACCCAATACCACCCAGAGGCTGAGGCAGTCCCCACAGCCAGGAACTTGGACCTTGCTGAAGTGCAAGTCTCATCTCAGTCCGTGTCCCCACGGTCTTCCTGGTGCTGAATTCATGCCGAGCAGACAGTATAGCTTCGGCTGATTCCTCAGGGAGGTCAAGACCGTGGGGACGGATGAGGACGTAGGGAGTAGTGAGGACCGTGGAGAGGAATGAGGGGAGAGATGAAGCCTATGGGCAGGGCTCTCCTGAGCCAGGAGCAACCCCGTTGCTCCCCGTGCTCAACCATCCCCGTTGTCCCCGTGCTCCCGAGCGCTCCCGCTCCCTGGGGCCGCCTTCCCCATGGCGCCGCCTTCCCCATGGCGCCGCCCTCGCTGCCTCGGGGCCGCCTCCCGCCATGGGCTCAAGTTTCCCGCGCCTTTCTGCCCGGCGGCCATTTCCTTCCTAGGGAGGGCCGCGCGCTGGCGGCTGCTCCAGGGCCCTTCCCTTCGGGATCTGATTCCCTTTAGAAACCCTTCGGGAGCTAGGGGCATTTATAAAGGCAGACAGAGTATATAAATATCCTAAATAGGCTATTTAGATGACGGGCAGTTAACATAATCTGACTTAGGGAGAGGCGAGGCCCCTACACCGTGGTATAGAAGGCTGTGTGTTTACTCGCAAACACTGGCCAGTATTTCTGGAGGATCAGGATACACTGGCTAGTATTTCTGGAGGATCAGCATTTGGGTTTTGGCCCCTGAGTGCTCATTTGATCCACTTCGATGGAAATCATCTTGTGTGCAGCAGGGCATGGCGAGGGTGTCTGTTGAGGGGTGGGGATTTGTGTATTTACTTTAGAAATGGGGAATACATATTGCCTCCAAATGGAAGCAAGACAAATGCAAAGCAGAGATTTGCAAGCCAAAAAACAAAATTGTACACGCTGTATGTGTGTATTAAGCTGGAGGTCAGCAGAGTGGGGTCCTGGAGGCCTCCTGAGAGCTGACAGGAGATGAAAAGCTGTTCAGTAAATGGGCCCTCATCTCAGCTGTGCTCGTGCGCCAAGGGGGCTGTTTCTGCATGGCCAGGTGTGGCCTTTCGCCCCGAGCTCTGCCAACCTGCACATGGCTGAACGAGCCCGCTCAAATGATCTGCTGGGAAATGGCTAGCATCATTAAACACCATTTAAGCTGTCATTTTTATGTGTAGAGTCAACACCCCTCATGATGGATGGGTCAGCTCACGTCTTGGGGAGTTACTGTTGCAGGTGTGTTGCTGCCTTGGAAAAACACCGGGGTCTTGCTTTGCCCTGCTCACGTTTGAGGCTGCGGCATGGTTTATGTAAAGGCAAGATTGGCCCCTGAGGAATGATGCCTGTCATAAGGAGCATGAGAAAGAATAAAGGAGGAAGCCTCATGTCAGATGCTTGATTTTGCTGAAGTTTCAACACAGCACAAACTCCCAAAGCCCCAGGAAGGAGCACTGAAATTTTCCTTAGCAGACTAATGATGTTTGAAGCTATTTTTCTTGTTGCAGACAACTGCACACCAATAGCAACAACAACAACAAAAAAAGAGCCTAATGAACCTGCAGAAACGTATGGCCCTAATGAAGATGAAAGCCTCTCTTCTAGCTACTATATCTAGAAACGCACAAAAAAGGGAGGAAATTAAAAAAAAAAGACAAACTGCCAGCTGCTTAGACAGATTTCAGAGGTGTAACTGGATATGCAAAAAGGAAAAGGCGAAAAAAAAAAGGGGAAAAGGAAGAAAGAAAATCCTGCTTCCCTGGGGTTCTTCTACACTGACTTTCTTCATTGCTGCTGAGTCTGCATTAAATGGCGCAGCTGGTTGAAAGAGGAAGGCTTCTGGGTGGAGGAGAATACAGAGATATATATTTTTAATGGACTCATAAGTTCTTGGAGAAAAGAAATGAGGGGCTGTTAAGCTTCTCGAGCTGAAAAGTTCTGATTCTGAGGGCCTTGAGTGTTGCGTTGCCTCCAGTGATTGTCAGCTCTCTGTAATCTCCACTCCATTTGTTATTTTATTTGTGTGAGAACAAACAGTCTATCACCTGATAAGATTTATAACTAATGCTGTGCTGAATTGTACAGAAAATGCTGAAACTTGTACTGTGAGGCTTGTTCGTTTTTAGTGAGATCTGTTCCAGGATAGTAAGACATTAATAAACCAGCTTTCTACTGCAGAAACCTGCCTGCAAGACTTGATTTCTTTTACTGGCGGAAGAAGTTTATCCATTTGTCTTTAGTCCTGTGAGCTATTGGAGGTTTCAGGCCTGGCCTCTTTGACAGAATTTGGGGGTAACCAAGGCTGCATGAGCAAGAGATGCTGCATGTCACATTTGAGGTGCATTGATAGAGGCGCAGGGGAAACCTACCCAGCCCCTCTCTATCCTCAGTGGTACTAGAGCTCAGAGCTGACATTTCTAAGAGCCAAGACTCTTTGGAATCTAGCAAAACAGGGACTCAAAAGACCCATAAAAATCATTCACTTAATGGGTACCATTTTCTAATGAAGGGGAATAAAAATTATAATCAGCAGACTGAAGTTCTGCCTTTAGCTCTTCTGGTAAAGATCTCCAGGTCACCCTGAATTAAAGAGCTGGGTTTGACACTTTATGCATGGGGTACATTTTGGACTGAAATGTGTGCTTTAAAAGGATGACTTTTCCTATGCTATTTCCATTGCAGTGGTGCCTTGAGACTTCGTTTTTGGACAGGGCTGTGCAGAGCAGAGCATGACTGCACAGCCCAGGAGGGCTTAGGAAAGAGCAGAAATGTCTGTCATGCTCATAACAATGAAAGCACCTTTTCCAGGGACTAGATCTGGGAAATACACAAACAGGAGGAAGAAATGAAAAGGACAAAACTCCAGGGCTTAAAGATATTTCAAAGGCACAACTGGAGGTGAAAAAAAAGTGGTGGGGAGAAAAAAACCCGGCCTCGCAGAGGCTGCTGCTACAGGGTCATTCTTCATTGCTACTGCTGCTGATTCTGCATTAAAAGGTGTTGCTGATTAAAGGCTTGATTTTGGGGAGGGTTAGGGGTGAGAGAATACACAGATATATATTTTTAATGGGCTTGTAAGTTATTAGAAGGAGAAATGAAGGGCTGTTACACTTCTGAGACTTAAAAGTTCCCAGGACCTTGAATGCTGCAGATTTCTTAGCAGTTGCCAGTTCGTCTCTGTAATCTTGGCTCCAATTGCAGTTTTATTCGTGCACTAGCAAACGGGAGCTGTCCTCTGATAAGGTTTGTGACAGATGTTGGCTGCTCGTCCCCGACACAGACTAAAAAGCCACTCAGCATCCTATGTCTTCCCGCTGATGGTATCTATATAAACATACCCTGGGCAGATACAGCTCACTTTGTCATGGGACCAAAGACATGCAACTGCTTCCAGCTCTCCAAGAGACACTAACCCTTTCTGTTTGATGATACAATAAATCCGGATTTACAGCTGCCGTTTCTGCACCAAGTATGCTATGATACAAAGCACTCACTGAAGGAATGCTCGCAGCAGTGGTTCACATTTGTTCAAAAGCCATGGATGGGCTAACTCGGCACCCTCAGGCTTTCTGCTGCACCTGGTATCCCATCTTCTCCTGCAAATAGCCTAAAACATGATACTTCATATTTCCTTCTCCAGCTGATTACGAAAAAGGGCAATTCTGTTTCCAGGGCAGATTCAGTCCAGCTCAATCCCTGTGGGCTGGTCCTGGCAGGAATGGTCCAAATGCGTAAAACATTGGCTTGTGAGCTCATCATGCCCGCGTGCTCTCTGGAATTCAGGTCTGCACAACTACTTATCTTGATCTGTGTGTCACATATTGTTGCTCACCCAAGACATAAAGTGAGGGTAAAATATACCTTAGAGCTGCATATTTCTTTCTTTCTCAATCCTGAGAACTTTTCCCACCAGGAAGGTTTGTGTGCTGAGAAGCCCAAGCTGGAGGCGTTTGTTAAAAGAAAGAATGAAGCAGGTTTCTTCTGGCTGCCTCTGCAGCTCAAGCGGTTTACTGTGATTTAAAATAAACAACTATTGCTACACAGCAGCCTCTCACCCTCTTCCCTGAGAGCCTTTGAGATGTGCAGCGTGGATAGAAGAATCGTTAGAGTGTGATAAATAAACCTATCATGGGGATAACAGAAGTCCTGCGCTACACACACCAGGTAGATGAAATGAGAAAGAGGTCACACCAGAGAGGTGAAAGAGCAGGGCAGCACGGAGCTAACGTTTAAAAAGGAATTAAAAAAAAAAAAGTGAAAAAATCCCTAGAGAAGTGGTGAAGGGAGAGAGAGGAGAGCAAAGAAATGTATTTGAAGTAGAAGTTACGGGCTGATTGTAGCCTGCAGTAAGCTAAGGCTGTACAGCTGCGTGTGCAGGGATGAAGGGTGAGTCTTGGATGCTCTGCTGCACAGTCCGTCTCCAAGCACTGCGTCTTTCAAGTCGACTCTTGTCTTTTCCCCTTCCATTGCTGGGACCACTGCTGCAAGATGCACAGACAGACACATAGAGAGCTTGTAGTTCTGCTATGGCAGCGCTATTGGTGGGCTTTCATGGCTGGCACATCGTTAAATTCAGGCAAGGTGAAGACCTAGCATTGCTCAGAGGCCGATGAAAGCCAGAGTTGCATTCATGTTACAAGAAGATGCTACATAGAGCCTAACACATTCATATCAAACCTGGAGAAGCTTTTGAGTTCTGCCTGCAAGATGGCTCATCCCACCCTTTCCTGACTTCCATACATCCTTTCTCATGTTACCTGGGAACATGGAATTAAAAGGTGTTTTCTAGCAGATGAGAGAAGCAGCTGAGTTGTGAGGAGACAAATAATCGGAGCAACAAGTGTTCAGCAAACAGAGACTCTTGCAGAGGCCACAGTTTACTAAGTGTCCACGTGTCTTCCCACAAGCCATTTGACTTCTTCATACCTGCCAAGAGCTAGCTGGAAAGCACTTAGATCCGGTAAATTGATATTTCCTTCACGAAGAGGAGACATTACAGTGGGGATGTGCTGCTAGTGGGTAGGGTGGAGTATAAAGCCTCACATTTGTTTGGGAACAGATGCTTCCTATGTGGAGTTTCAGGGACATTAACCACCAGCAAAGGGAATTCCCAAAGGGTCGCAGTGGGGTGATGTGTGCCGGCTCTGTTTCATCTGCAAAGCAAATACACAGCAGCCCCATGAGCTGCTTCCACACTCGATAGCTTACGATCCAACAGGAAGAAGTTTTTCAAAGTGGACAGCAAAATTTTGGCTGCAATCCCGTCATTGATTAAGTCATTTGGAAGTATTTCCTTAGCTTAAGAGGCCAAGTTTGCAGCCTCCCCACGGCAGTTAGTTCACATAGCGTCTGGAATACACAGTGCAGATACGATCAGCAGCTGATTTGTGAAGGACACCAGCCTTGGAGGCCTTTCAAACCACCAGGTGTTTTTCCAAGAATTTTCAGCCTGTTCTAAACAAAGACATGTGCCCCATTGAATAGAATATATCCCATAATAACTCACAAACAGGCTTTTGGGCTGAACTCTGAACGTTCCTCATTTCCCAGGAATTCCTGCAGTTTTGCTAACACATTTCCCATGCCGGCGATTCTCCTCTAGCCTTGAAGTCCAACCTGTAAGTTGGAAACATCCCTATGAAGAGCGGGATGATCAGTGCAGGTTTGATGTGAAAGGATCTTTTCATTTTCAAGCCACGTGTGTCTGTCTATAGGATAGGGAGACCTTGTGAAGTCTGGAAGACTATTTGATGTTGGACACCAGTGTGAAGTGGACTTGCATTTGGTGCTCACCGGTTTGAGACAGAACTGAAGGAGGAAGCTCTAAATGCCTTGACCTGGACAAGGGAGCAGCCACCAGAACTGCTAGAAAACTTCCTATCTGGAAGGATCTGCAGAAAAAGAAACAAGGGACAGGCCTACATCTTCAGGGACAAGCTTTCCATAATTGCTTGCAGTTGCCAGGTAAGCTTTGCTTTACGCTTTATTTTTATTAACTGAGACTGTGAACCCATTTGACTGCAAACGAGTTTTTTGGTTATTTTTAATTGATTTTCTTTCTTGATAGTTTAACAAACAATAGAGACAGGAATACCTTGTTTTGATTCTTTTTTCCCCTTTCTTTTAGCATTAGTAATGCACAAAAAAAAAGAGAGATGAGATAGTCTTGTTATTCTTAGCTCCTAAGGTGGATGCTTGTGAATGCTAAAATACAGATCTCTGGGCTGAGCTAATCTTTCCCTCCTTTACACATTTCTCTTCATGGAAATTAGAAAGTAATGTTTGCATTTGACTGGATTCCTGCTTTTCTATTTCCTAATGTGTTTTTCTAATATTTCATCTCTCCCCTGTCTCAGACACTCCCTTTATAGGTCAGACTCGTTGCTGGGGCGTTAGTTAATAATTGGGCCTGTCTCATTCTGTGTGTTCCAGACATTGCAAATGAACACATGAAATGGCGGACCCCACCATGATGGAGTAAGCTGTGTAGCCAAACCTGTTTGATCCTCCTCAATGGATCAAACACATGTTGAATGGGATAAAACACATGTTGAATTAGAGAGTCTCATGATATGATTTTTTTAGTTGGTTGGGTTCAAATAGGTCCTTAGTTCCCCAGATCTCTGCTGAGGGTGCACATTTGGTGCAGGTCGTAATTCAAGCCCAAAGGGATAAACCCAATGTCACGATTCGTTGACATCAGTGCTTATCCTCATCGAATTCCCAGGTGCCTCTCAAATCCACTACATTGGAAACCAAGATCTTGCCGATCACAAGCTTTTTCTCCCCAAGACTTTATACCAGTCTTCATCGTTTCAGTGCCATGGACAAAGCACTCAGGCAAACCTATGGCAAAGCTTCATTAGAGAGTGGTGTCTGAGACTCGTGGTATTTTGTTTTGTGATTGCCAGATCTGTGCTTAGAGGTCGTCATCATCTGCCCTAGATAGAACATGATTAATAAAGAACTGTTTTAATGTAATTTTCACCGCTGACCTTAATTGCACAGGTCAGAAATGAAAGCAGTTCACCATATGCCAGACATTAAGATCTTGAGCAATTCCCCAGCAAACGTTACACTCCCTGGATTGGATTGGAGCGCAGCCAGGCTGTGCTCATTGAAACTTATAAATTGCCTTTATCTTGCTGGCAATGTAAAATTAAATTGGTATAAGGGATATTGCATTGTTGATGAAGATGTACAAGGCAGAGTTAACTCCAGGGTAGCGAATGTATCACAAGATATGAGAAATATCTTAATTGGCTCAGCACCTTCCTTGGGTGGCCTTGAAGAAACCCAGTGTTCCTGAAAACCACACCATTAAAGGAGATAGTCTTTGTTCGCTCGCTTTGTGTGTTTGAATTGTACAGCTTTTCCTATACTGCTCATGAATGGTGAGTACAAAATAGGATATATAGCGGTTCAGAAATGGTGATGCTGCAGTGAGCTATGATTGTATCTAAAAAGTCCTTTTCTTGTGTTATATTTATGGCCTGTAATCCTTCCCTCGCTACAATTCTTGCCCAAGCTCTATTTCAATCCATTGTACGTACAGGGCTCATTTTATCAAGTTTTCTCATCTCTAACTATAATGACAATCGCATGATTTAAATCTGCGAGCAGCAGGGAGTCGCTGGCTAGAGATGAACTCTGGTGAGCATTAACCCTTCGGGGCTCCCTTAGCTTTTGGACCCAGACTTTGGAAGTCAATGGAAATGAAAGTGTGTCCAGTAGTTTTTTCTTCTGTGGTGAATTCAATCAAGGGAGTTGAAGACAGACAAGGCCTTTTGGGTCAGAGTGTCTTGGCTTCCTTGAGTCGGACTCTTTGTGGCCTATGTTACATCTCTTTGAGAAGAATTGGAAGTTATTGTATTAGTTATTGTATTAAATTACAGACCTAGAGTTAGCATCACCTGAGGTAGAACCAAACTGAGGCCGAGCATTTTCCAGAGGGAGAGAATGTGAAAGGCCAAGGTCCTGCTCTCGGGGACAAGTGTTCTGAAATGGCACAGCCAAATGGGGAAGGCTGGGCAATGAAGCAAGGATGTTTGACTGCTCTGTGAGGAGAGACCACATAGCACCTCAGGTATCAAAGGGCCTCTTACAGTTCCGTGATGGATGTGCAGTGGGCCTTGGTCAACTATATCTGCAAAGGGAAAAACAAATTGAGTGAGTGAGCTGCAGTCTGGACAGAGAGCTCTGAGGGACTCGTGTCCATCAGTCAACTGTCCTTGATCCAGGATATTTGTTTGCCATATATATAACTGAGCAGGACTCCTAAGTCCTTGATGCCAGCACCCTTATGGGACTTACACCCTCAGGAGTCACAGTGAGATACCTGACCACTGTTTCTGAGTGAGAATCAGTATCTTAGAAGGTGTAAACATGCTTGAATTTTCCTCTGGGATCCTAAGGAGGCGTTCAGCACTCAGAGGTTGGTGCTTCCAATGGGCTGTACGGTAACTAAAGTTCATGTATCACGCACACTCCTCCACTGCCACGTGTTCCAGTCCATATGGACAGCACTCGGTCCTGGAGGGTTCCCTCAAGGCTCAGCATCTCACTGGAACTTGGGGTCATCCTGAAAATTGGCAGTCCTTTAAGTGTGAACAGCAGAGCTGGTGTCGGGTTTGGATGAGCAGGGGATATCCCGTGAACCATCCATCTGGCCGCTGGAGGAATCAATACCCTTCAGCCCCGAGATACTAGGGTGACAAGCTCTAACAAACGCAGCAGATGGGTATCTGGTAGAGAGTCTTTAGTAGGCTGGCTGAGTGCCCGACAAACCACAGAGACAGAATCACAGCACTGAAAGAAGCCCGTGCAGAAACCCACTGAAATTTTGCCAGCAAAGTGTTCAACCAGCTCCCAGAACGGCCTCCCAAACCTGCCCTGCAAGAGAGGACCTCTCTGTGACAGCACTGCCTGCCCAACCCTTGTGCTGTGCATTCACAGCCCGCTCCCATGGCTGGCAGGCCCTTGGCCCCCTTCTCACCCTGTCTTTCACATCCAGCTCCTGTGTTTTGCCATCCCCGGTACCCCGAAGGGACCTTGGTGAGCTGCTCGCCCAAGCAGCCTTCTCCCACGGTGTCTTTTCTCCTGTTCTCCTCGCATCCAAGAGACAGAACAAGCAGCAGCCAGGTTGTACATGGGCCGTGACTGGAAGTTTCTAAAGACAGATAGATTTCAGCAGAACAGAGCTGTTAACTGGCTTCTTCACCTAATTAGCTGTGGAAAAGTCACCAGATGGACACAGATTTTAATGATGGCTTTATTCAGAGACTTGGAGGAGTGGGTTGGATATAAGAGATAATTACCTTGACTTTTAGATGTAAAAGGCTTCTATTTTATTCTGCCTTTTTTTTTCCCTCTAGTTCATTTTTAATGAAAGAGAGGAACAGTGAAATTCAAAACATCAAATAAAAAAGGAAGGTTGACAATCCATCGTTTAATCTCTGCTCAGTGCCAGCCTGGAGTGACATTTCTAAGGATTGGTTTGATGGGGAGCTTGTTTGTTCATAAAGTGCCACAAAATGGCATTCTGGGTTTACCCAGGGACTTTTCCCTTCCCCCTGTGCACTGGGGGAAACGTTAAAGGGATCTGATTAAATGCTACAGGGTGGAGATGTGTTTTCATAACACACAGAGAAATTCAGCTAGTAAATGCCTCGCACACCCATTCTCTTCCCTACCCGTCCCCCGCCTCTGCTGGCACACGGTGTCTAATAAGAGGCATCCAGATAAGATCACGAAAGCCTATTTGCTCATGCAGAGCTGCCCCAAGCAGTGATGAGCACCACAGGGGACTAATGAGATCGTCCTTTCGCACAGAAAGCTGAGCCCGTGTTTGCAGAGCGGGGTTTGCATTTCAGCCCAAGCAGCATCCCCAGGACTGTCAACCTCACGGAAGCTTCTGCTTCCTCCCCACGTCATCCGCAGTCGTTTTCTCTCTCTGGAATTGAGGGCTACCTCCATGCTCACCCCAGCTCCTTGCCACCACCCCAGCACATAGATCTCAAGAGGGGAATTGCTGCTGATAAATGGGTGAAGGAGCGTGGAGGAGGCAGCGTATCCTGCAGCTTCTTTATACCTGGCTGCGGGTAAGAGGAAACACGGGTGATTCGCAGCACCAAGCAGCTCTGTGCATAAGCAGAAAGCCCTCAGGAATCAGGATTAAACAGCAGTGAGTTTTACTGAATCGGCAGCAGCCCTGTGGAAATGTTTGCTTTAAAGGAATGCCATGCAGAGATCAGGGGGACACTCAGATGCAACGTATACAGCCTATCTTCCATTTACTTGGGCTCAGTTGGAGCCTTGCAAGTGATAGGTTGGAAACAGACTTAAATGAAAGTCCTGTTACCATCATAGGCACTTAGACATGAATACCCATATATATATATATAATCAGGGAAAATCCATTTCTGTCCTCTAATATGATTTTTGAATCTATGCCTTTTCCAACAAGTCCCTCCTATCTTCACAAATGCTTCGTGAGCAAATCCCCCAAATTTATTTTGGAATTTGCCCTCTGGTGACCGAGAATTTGCGATATTTTGTTACTGAATTTGGCTGTTATCATTATTCAGATTGAGTGCAACCTCTAGGGACAAGTCTAGCAGGACGTCTTAGTAACGTGCATTGATAGAAACATAAGATTGATGAAAAATAGAGAAACAAAAGACAGAGTCATGTAGATTCTGAGAACCAATATAGACAGCTGGATGTGGGTTATGTTATCCAGGAGACCTCTGAAGTCCATAAAATGAGGAAGCCGCTGGAGAACAGTGTTGTTGAGAAGGCTTCAGCATTCACTCCGTTTGGGTCACCCGTGAACCAGTCCTTTTGCATAAATGCTGTGTGGAAGAACAGAAGGAAGTTTGCAGAAATAGAGATTAATGAGGGGAATTCAAAGGAGGCCACGCAGGGCAGGCATGAGAAGGGAAAAAAATACTATTATCATTACTGTTACTATCATTTTCTCAGTTTGACAGCAATCTGGACCATGGCTCTCTCAAACATTCAGGTACAAACTCTTTTTCTCAAGCCCCTGTGTTAAGTTTAACTGAAGTGTTTGGGGTTGTAACCCCATCTCCATAGGGCAAAACAACACCCCATGTACCCCTGAATGCCCATGAATCTCCAGAGAGGCCCTGGACTAGCTGTAGCTGAAAAGTGAAGTATAACATAGCTGTCTATTGCTGTCATGATCAGTTTGCTCCTGGGCAATTCCGAGTAAAACACGACTTTAAAGTGCATAGGAAATCTGGGCAAGGAAATAGATTTTCACCTTGTAACTCAGAGAAATTTCAGGGTGCAGAATTAGAAACAGCAAGCCTGGAGATAAAGAAGGGCCCTGGGGCTTGCACAGCTCCTGCTATGAGACATGCTATGTTGAACAGACCCTTAACAGGGATCTTTCTCAGCAGAAAGCTGGCCCTTCCACTAGACTCCTAGTCCTGGAGATTTACTGAGGACCTTGCTTAACATCAGGTCAGACTCCATTTGCAAAATCATCACATTACTTCTGGGATCATGGTGTGCCCAGCTTTCCTAGGGGCATGACTAAAGAATGAGGCTGATTTCTGCATCCCAGCTAGAAAAAGGAGTGGTTATTCATCATAATGAACTGCTGGAAGACCTGCCGTTGCTTTCAGAGCACTCTGAAATTCCAGCGTGTTTGTGTGTTTAACGAGATGATGAAAAGTAAGCAGAAAAGTGTCTGCATTGCCAAGCCCGCTCACTATTTGGAGAGAATCTGAAAGGGAAAAATGTCTAATATGGAACATAGATGGCTTCAGCTGTTTGAAACAGAGCATGGGCTCTTTTCTGTTTAGTACTGAGCAATTCCTGCAATGATCAGGATGGCCAGAGGATTCTGACATGCTGAAACCAGACCTAGTGGTGCTGAGGCTCTTGCAAGCCCTGGTCATGCATTAGAAATGCCATGGTCAGCCCGAGGTGAACAAGGCATCATGAGGTTACAGCTATTTCATTAGCGACGTTGCTTAGAGTGGCTGATGACCTAAGTATCTCCTCATTCTATCTGTGCTTTAATAGTGCTCTCTTTTTCCCTCTCGT
>JAUBOD010000743.1:2316903-2327086 GCA_032353885.1 Nothura maculosa
CTTTCTTTCCTATCTCCTCTGGCTGCCCTCAACCCATTTAGGAAATGGATAAGACTGTTAACTACCTCACAGGATTACCTCTGAGAATGAATTAATGCTTGCAAAGAGCCCTGTGATTCTTGGCTGGAAGGTGCCATCGGCACAGGGATTATAATTAAACTAATAAACAGGGCAGTTGGATTTATTCAAAGCGCTGCCAACAACTCTGTGCTCGGCTTTCAAGCAGAGCAATAGACACCTGCTCAACCAAGGGGACAGGCAGGACCTGCCCTTGGGCCTTTCAGGCTCTTGGGCCAGGTAATGGTGTCAAAAGAGCAACAGCAGGACTTAGCAAGCTCAGAAAGGTGCTCTAATAAAGAGGAGACTCCTTAGCACTCCTTTGGAGCTCTGTTCACCATCCAGCAATGGTCTTTCATGATGACCCTTCCAGCAGCATGACCAGCAGGCTGGAGGACTCATGTGAGTTGCAAAACTCTCAATATTTGTGTGCATCTTCTGAGCATTAGCTCTCCAGAATAACTCTTGCAGTTATGGGAGGTGCAGGGACTAATCTCCATAAGCCTGCTCTACCATTCCCAAATAACAGAAATAGTATGTATGTATTCGGGTGAACACCGAAGCATTTAGCAAACCATCTTCTTGATGTTCTTTCTTCAGTGAGTTACTCATAAAGCTGAGCACGTTCTCATGATCGGAACTAACCCAGGATCTATGAAGAGCCTAAAAATCCTTTTATGTGAGCGCTTCAATACAAGGAAGGAGCCCGTCCTGTTTCAGTGCAAGCTGAACCGAGTAAGGTGAACAGCCACATTGACGTTTGTGGCATTGGCACAACAAGCTTCCTCTTTCACCTCTACTATATCCAGAATTGTAGGAACCATCCTCTTCTTATCCAGCTATTCTTAGCTTGCAAAGGGAGCTGAGCATCAGTGTTAGGTGGTCAGCACCTCCTGACACTGAGGCTTTATGGCAGTCGGGGATATGTAAATAATAATAAAGCAAAGAATTCAGGCATTGCAATGATAACAGAAGGTGGAAAACGCAGCAGCACCTGGGAGACACTTCTTAGTTATCTATTTTGTAGTCACAATGCATGCAGTTACAGTTGGACGAGGCACTGGCCACCTGACCGACATCTGGAAGTGTGGATGGGTGTTCAGAACAAGTATTTTCCCTTCCATTATTGTTTCCTTCTGCTGAAAGAGGCAGTAAATGGTAGTTAATAAAGGAAAGCCAGCCTTTATGGGCAAGGAAGATAGTAAATATATGCAAAATGCTTTGTTGAATCTAGCAGTGGGGTGCCGTAAGAGGCTTCATAAAGCAGGGATAGAGTTTAGAGTTATTCTTGGAGGGCTGGGAATAATGCAGAATAAATCTCTCCTGAGTCTATTTACTGACTGGCCCAGTTTGGATAGTCTATACAGAGCCAGTGCTGCTTCTTCTGCACAAAGTTCCTGTTAATCACTGGTAATGCCAGTCGTCAGCTCACTAATCATTTGAAACAAGAAGCGGCAGATATTACAGAGATGGATTCATAATGAGATAAATAGCTTAGATCTCCCCAGGGAGAAGAAGAAGGTCTGACCCCCCTTCCACTGACGCTGGCTGGTGGGGCTATATATTCCTTCCTAACCTTCATGTTGACAGGAGCTCCATCCATCGTGGCACGGAGAGGGAGGCAGGAGCCTTGAGAAACCTCAGCATGGACACAGCGATGGATGCGGCTGCGCCCCGATCGTGCTCCCTGCGCCGGATGGGCACAATAAACCTGTCTGATGGCTGCCTCCTGTCACACGGACAGCACACGGGTTGGATTATTGACCTGCAGTGCCCACAGGCAGACACTGAATCACCTGAGCAGCCTTCATGGGAAGCCGAGATTTCCGAACTTCCACATCACTCTTCCAGCCCAACCTAATTCTTCCTGCTGACGACACAAATCAGCGAGCTGCAGCAATACCATTTTAAGAAGTGGTGCACGGGGAGGAGCTGCAGCTCCGCTCATGACCCCTTTCGTCCCACTTGCCTCTTGCAGTCCAGGGAATGCATCCTGAGTTATTTAAAACACTTCCTTAAGATATTTTTTAGAACAAGGATGATAAAAAGGTTATGCCAGTGCAATGCAAATTTTCATTGTGAATCAGATCCAAAAGTCAATGCCTGGCAGGCTGCTTTTCTGATACGGTTGAGGTGCTGAACCAACAACATGTATGTGCAGATGCCAGGGTGGGTTCACGTGGCAGATTGGGATGTGGGTCTGGCTGAGGTGCATGTGCTGCTGATGGCAGCTTCATTTCTCCTGATACTTGCACTTGGAGTCCTTTGCATCAGACTTCATATTTTACAATATCTGCCATTTCAACCCAGGCTCACCTTGGTGGCTTAGGGGGCACACAGCCGTATAAATTGAGGACTGATTGCTGCTGAAGGGTTGGACTTCACGATACAACAAGCAACAAAGCTAGATGTATGGTGAGAGGTAGGAGGTGGAGGGAAAATAGACTTGTGTCTTGATCTTGCCCAGAGCTGATTTGAACAGACTCCATGGGTGTGAGAACTATTCCATACTTAACAGTGGGAGCCCAAGTAATTGTGAGACTGGATCACACAGGAGACCATGACTTGCCAAAGGGCAAGTCAAGTAACATCAAAGCAATCAAAAGAATTCTTCAGGAACCCTGAGTGAAATTCTCTGGCTCGTACAAGCCATTAGGTGAGATTAATTACAATTGGCACTTCTAAATCTAACATCTGCGAATGTCAAGTTCTGTCAATTTCTATTTTATTCTCGCTTCCAAGAATCTGCCTTGAAATCTCGATCTGGCTGAAGTAAGATGAGGAACAAAGAGTTGGGGTTTTGCCAGGTGACTCATTCAGCAAGAAGACATCTAGAGATGCGGGACCTGAATATCTTTGGCCTTGGTGACTGAGGGCTACGTTCTGCCTTCGTTCAGTGGAGAATGAGCTAAGTGGGGTGACTGGTGGTCCCTTGAAGGTGTGAAGAAGACCCCACGTGCCCATGTCCAGAGCTTCTCCCAGCTAATTTCTTCAGCACAGCTCAGGGACCCCACACAACCAGTAGGGCTGGGTGCAGATCAGCTTCTGTGTCACGGTGATAGAGGCCAGCATCACGTAACCAGTTGCTTATGTCACCGATCACAGAGCAATTGAGTGTCCCCAGGTCTGGCCAGCAGATTGTATCTCCAGCAGGAAGTCGCTGTGAAATCCTGCAACGCCGCAAACATTTTTATGACTGGTGAGGAAGGACAAGGTGTTTCTGTCACCGCTCTTCAAGGTAGAACCCAGGTCTGCTTTCAAGACCACTTTCCAGAACGGACTTGGCCGTTTTAGATTTTATTAATGCTGAGGAAACTCCATTGTTATTCTAAGGATCACTTTGGGATGTGCTGGTAAATGCTTGGTTGGATTGGCAATGATTCAATAAATTGTTTAATCTTTCTCAATCGATTCATAGAGAAGGAAAAGAGACAGATGATTTTTCTTCTCTCCTTTTCCTCTTGGCATGTTGGGAGTCTCTTCCTGCTCCCTTTTCCTCATGCACACAGATGCACACACTCACCCAGACCTCGTGCCAGCTCCCTCTCGTATGGACCAGGTGCTGTGGGTAACACCAGCGAGGAAACACACCCAGGAGGCTGGGACCCTTCACACAGCAAACGAGTCATTTGCTTTCATCTGGGGTAAGTGCAAACTGGGGAGCTGCTGTGTTAACTCTCTGAGCTGCACCGTTCCTCCGCACCCTATCCAAAAAAGCCTTTTCAAAGAATCAGCCTGATAGGAAGGGCTGATTTTCCAGATGTTTCTTTTCTAGAATTCCCGACTGTTGTTGCCCATCTAGCTCCACGCTGCAGTGCAGCCTGTAAATCCCTGCCTCTCCAGAGACACCTTATAGCTCCAGTTGAATATATCTTTGTGCATCAATAGTGGCACCCATAGCTCTTCACAGCGAGCAGCGTGCTGCTGACCCGTACAGTCAGCATTACGCTGATCCCCACAGCTTGCATGTCTGCAACTTAAACATCTCTTTCTAAGGAAACCCTTTAACATGCAAATAAGGAAATCTGTATTCCTTCGTTTCGGAAGCAGAAGGCTCAAGCAAGCCTTGCTTCAGAGCCCCATGAAGTGGTGTGACTTCCAGGAGGGCTCAGTAGCCAGCAAGTCTGTTGTAGAATGAAGGACTGGAAATCATTTCTTCACATAAAGTATAGCTCTTATTAGGCCTAACAAAGGTCTCTTCAGCCCATCGGGCAGTAAAGAAGCCTTTCCAAGCCAGGGTGCAAATGTTCTGTCTGCCTATTCAATAGAATCCTATCCAAAGCTGAGCTTTAGCTTTCTTCCAGGACTTGTCACAAACATAACAATAGTAGCTATATAAATAAATAAATGTCTAAGGGGAAAACATTTTAATTTGTCCTCCTAGATGAGCAAAGAAAATATTTTCCTTCAGCCTAAGCTATTAGCAAATTGTCTTATTGTAACCACTAATTAGGTAGCTTTTTTTTTCCTCTGAATCACTGGCTATGTTGTAATTGGTACCAGACAAAAGGGTCCCGTGTTTAATTTGGCGTAGCCAGAGAAAGGACAGTGTGAATTACTGTTATTATTGCAATGTATAGCATTCCTTCCTGTATATTCCCCCTATTCCTCCTTTATTTCTCAGTTTGAATTAGTTTCCAAGAGTAGGTCCTGTCTTAAGAGCCATTTTTTAAACGGGAAAGTTATGTGATAGATGTGGAAGATGTACAAAACCTAGGAAATATTCTTATTGGAAGCACTGACACTAGCATTATAGAGGTTATTCCAGTTTACTTACACTACATATGTCCTCCTAGTAATTTCCTTCATTCACAACTACCAAGGAATCCTTAGATCTCTCTCTTAGGGAGCAACAGGATATTTAGGATGAATGAGCTTCCAAAAGCTCAGATATTTAATTTGCAGCTACCATGGTTAGTGCTGATTAAGATCCTCTTGTTTTTACAGCCTTTCTTAAATAAAGTATAAACACGTCCTGTCCAACTTCATTAACCAGTGAGACACGTAGCAATGCCAGTGGAATTGCAAGAAAGATAATGGAACCTGGGCAGCCATAGACATAAATACACATGGTCACCCCCAAAATACACCTGTGCTTACAGCTGTGTTTGTGCATATGTAAAAAAATGTCATCTATTCTTATACAAATATAGATATATGGGGAGTTATATGTATTCCTTCTGTCAGGCTTGGATTGCAAGTAGGCTTAATGTCTGGGGGTTTCCACTAACGTTCCAGCTTGATTTCCCACCAGGAAACTTGGGGAAATTAAATCAACCTGTCTGGGTACTCCGTGAATATAATTCCCTATTCACAATTGATGAATCAAACAGATAGGCCTAACCAAACAGTATTTGCAGAGAAGCCACATGAGGGAAGAAAGAGGAGCAGCCTAAGAAGCAGGAAGAAACCCCAGTTTGCAAAAATCACTTCTGAACATACCGCTTGAAGGCCAGCTAGGCTGTAATTGTCCCTATTCCCACATGTTTATTGAGAAATATGTGTGTTTTAGTATAGCCTCCTTCATGACATGGGCTGAAGCACAAGGTGCTTCACACCTGTGCCTGGGAATTAGCTGCTTTTCCCATCAATGACTCTTTTTGGCTGCTTTCTGATGACTCCTGAGGAAGAGCAGCAGCACAGAGGGTCCTGGGATAATTGATACCTGGGATAATTGATAATGCTTATCAAAACCTCCAGGGGTTGAGGAGAGCAACATCCTTCCCTCTTCCTCCGCTCAGAGCTTCTACACCCCACGTCTGCTAACTACAGCATCACATGAAGATTCCCCAGGCCTTTCATTCCGTTTTGTATTCATTATTTCCTTCAATCTACTACGTGGCTGTTCTTAGCAGAAATTACACCCAAATGTTGCACACCATGGAATGTGAATTTACCCTAGGAAGTTATTTCCCATATAGTCTCCTCAGTTTCCCCCAGAGGTCCCAGGAATACTCCAGCCCTTGGTTTCTGCCCCAGAACAGCTCTCCAGGTGCAGTTGTCTTTTCCTATATGTTTCAGCCCGCCAGGCAAATATGTCTGCATATTTACACATATCCATACATGTATATACAGCTGCAAGAATTAGTAAATAACTAAACAAATAGAAAAACCTGTTACACGCTACAACTGTTTCATGAATTTATAACATATGGTGGCAAAGCGCTATAAAAACGCGTCAACTATAAAGAGGGTTCTACAGTCCCATTCATTTATCATGTTACAATGAGTAATTTGTGCACCAGGCAGGAAAGAGAAAACCCACACAGTTGGAGAGTGCATATGTATTTCTGAGGCTCACGCTGGAGAGCCTTTTATAAAACATACACATGATTTGAATTCCAAAGCAAAGGCACGGAGAGGCAACGCTCCGGCTAATAGTGTTATAATGGTGTGTGCAGAGCTCGGGAAGAAGGGGCTCTAGCTGCTGTCCTTTAATGATAACGGACTGTGGGTTTCAGGACAGCTCAAACGGTGTGTTTAGAAGGAGAGCTCCAGTCTACACTATAAAATCTCTCCTTGGTTTGGCTACATGAAAGGCAAGATGGTCTCGTGCTTGAAGGAACCACGACCAGGTTCTTTTTCTGATGTTTTTGGCCTGCTTTCCCATGTCTGGTGAGGGTCATGTCAACCCACCCTCTCAGGTGAGTCAAGGTATTCCTGGTCCAAGGTGTGTTTGGCGCTCAAATACCCGTATTACATAGGAACAATTCAGGAACAAAGGTGAATTTAAGCGCTATATTTCTGCTGAGGATTTTTGCCTAGTGTGCTATTTCTCACCACATACTATTAAATCACCTCGACTCTCCAGATAGCAGAGAGTCCCATAACTCACATCTACCTGTTCCTAATTTGATATTCCTCATATATATATATATATTTCCATTTGGCAATAGCTTTCGTGAAACACATAACATATGCCACATGCTCCAGAAATCCATCCGGGAAATGGATCCGTTTTCCCAACAGGGAATGGTGCAGGCTACAGGCATGGTGTAGCCGGCATCCCAGTTGTCATGTCCCAGTGCAAACGGTTCAAATTTCCTTTTTGTCTCAGCAAATGCCCCCTGGAACACTTGAGCTGGGTTTAGGCCCTAGGGTCATTGCTAAGCAGTTTCTCTTTCATCCTTTTTAGCACCAGCAGACACAGCTTGAAACGTGTATACAAGATGCCGCTTTACAGCATCCCTTATTCACTGGTACCTTGGAGACTCCAGTTCATTGAAAGTAATAAAACCAGATCATCAAAAAGAATTCTTTTGAACAGGCTTTGGGCTCTGCTGTGCTACTTGGTTACGGATATTCATCTTCCTGGAAACTGCTGCTTGATACAGCAGAGCGCTATGAAAGCATCAGCTGCCTCCTTGGTGCATTAACCCCTCGAGTGTTGAAATCACAATCCTTGAATAGCAAAACAGCTCGCGCTTGTAATTGCTTGAGGGGCGAGGATTTTACTCTTGCAGATGCAGAGAGGTTGTGCACGGGGCTCGGAGGGTTTCCCTGTGCTGCTCCTGGCCCAGGGATGCAATGGGCTGCATGCACAACAGGAGCAGATGCCACCCGCAGCAGATAGACACAGGCCCTAAGTCAACTCCTCTGTCACTGGGTGCTCCAGCAGCTAATCCAACCTGAAGACACAGATGTGTAGAAAACACAGACATTCTGATAATGGGGGCTTTAACCTTGTCATATCCTTACATGTCTCATGATGTTGTCTGCTGCCTATAGCCCGCATAGCCTCTGATATCAGCGTTTTAACCCAAATCACCTTTGCTTGGCAGGGAGCTGTTGCTGCTGGCAGGGTTGGCAGGGTCCTCGTGCTTTCTCACACCCAACAACCCTCCCTTCCTTCAGCCTCCTCCTGGAAAGAGGAACGTGTCACCACTAGCACCACAAGCAGAGTCCAACCATCCCTGAGTTTCATTTCTCCAAAGGAGGGAAATTACAGGGATGGTGCAGCCAGGCTGATCTGTTCAAGGCCTCCTGTTTTGGAAGCTTTCGAGGGTCCCTGTTATTTGCATGCTACAGAGCATCCTATTTGTACACTGCGTTTGCAGCAGAGCCCATAGACTCAGCTCCTTCTGCCACACTAATGCAGCAGCAACACGGGCAGCACAGCTCCGGTTTGGGAGCATTCCCTACCAGGGACAAGGAGAGAAGGAAAAGAGCTGAAGTCTCAGATCAGCTGAGAAGGAATCGATTGGGGAGCCCCAGGAGGGCGTTTTTGCAGGATCAGTCTGGGCTGGAAACGCAAGCAGAGGAGCGGGAGAACAGGAGCTGGCATTGATCACACCTGATTACTTATTAAACTTGATCAAGAATGATGTTGCAGGAGAAAAGCAGGAGGAGCACATTTTTATCACTAGATTAGAAGGGCTGGGGGAAAAGGGAGGGAAAATGGCTCAAAATGGACTCCTGTATTATGGCCTCTTTTTTTTTCTTTTTCCCCTTTGGATTTCACCACTAGCTCTTCTGTTCGAAGACTAATGTGAAGCGGCCGCTTGAGCAGGGTCAGAGCAGGGCTGGGATGCGGGCAGCAATATGTGCACAGGCACTAAGGGAACAAATATTGTATTAGTGATGCCTCAGTTCGAGTGCGAGTACTTGGTGAGTGCATCTGTTCCTGCAACCCTCTGCACAAGCTCGGGCCTCTGTCCACCTCTGGGGTCAGGCAGTTCTCCCTCTGCACACCAGGTGTTTGTGCACATACAAAGATTTCCCATTGGGAGATATGTCCATCTTTATATGAAAATGTCTGTATTATGTGTGCTGTAGTATTTGCACACATATGTAGAAGTGTGTGCTTGTCCATAGACCAGTGTATCTCCACCCATGTGCGTGTCTGAACATAGAGCTGCCCCCATGCATCGACCCTAAAGCAAACGGGTCCTCCAAAGAGCAGCTAGGAAGCTGCTGCGGTGCTAGTAAAGAAAGCAACATCTCTTTATAAAGCCCCAAATAAGCCCTACATCAAAACCAGTACAAAACAACTCCAAACCCCCAGGCTGCTGCAGGATTATACAGTTGTGAAAGACGTTACCAGCCTTAAAAACCATCTTTGACTTTGTGCCTGGGGTCGTTCAGACAGCCCCAACTCCCAGCTACAGAATAGCAAAAATAAAAGTGGAGCTTGCAGATGTTCCCGGGAAGGCTGCATGTGCACGGCCCAGCTCTTCCTGCACAGAGAGGCTGATGAGATTATATTGGAATTTCTTATCTGCCATAGTAATGGCTCAGCAGAGAATTACCCCTAACAGACTGCTGTTATAGGAAGATCTACTGCATTTGGTGGCAGGAAGAGAAAGAAAACTAAGAATTACAGGGCTCTTGTGAACAAGCCATTGCGTTGCCAAAAGGGCACAGGGTGCTGACACCATCCATCACAGGCCTCCTCCAGGCAGGCAGGCTATTCCTTCAAAAACAAGTCAGATTTACTAATTTCAGTAACAGTCCCATCAGGAATTGCAAATACGTTCTTGTGTTTTATCCACAGCAGCATCAGGCCTCCAGTTACAGTTCCTGGTTATGCAGTTAAGCTCCTGACTAGGTCCCATGCTGAACATCATATCTGAGACACACGAGGCCTGAGACAGTGGGACAGGCCGGTACAGCCAAACCATCAGGCATCATCCCACAGTGAGAAGACTACGTGCAAATATTCCTTCAAAGCACCATGCATTAGCAGCCCTAACACACTGTTCATGCTTCCTTCCCAGGGCAGCAGCAGATCCAACCAACCCTGCCATATTGGTCTGCATTCCCACATGGGAAGTGTCTCAAAATCAAATTTGAGTGAGAAGGGAGGGTCCAACCCATGGTCAGAAAGGTGGCTTCACTCCTGTGCAATGGACCAGTGCCACAGCCACTTATCCACACAGTGCAAAGGTCTCCTTCCAGCCTCTCCCTAGCTTTGTGTCACTGCTAGTTTAAAAGTAAACTTGCATAGTGTAAGGAAGAGGGGGCCAAGCTTTTTTTTGGTGCTGGCCAGTGACAGGACAAGGGGTAATAGGTGCAGCTGAAGCACAGGAGGTTCCACCTGCAGGTGAGGGGGAGCTTCTTCACTGTGAGGGTGCCAGAGCAGTGGAACAGGCTGCCCAGGGAGGTTGTGGAGTCTCCTTCTCTGGAG
>JAUBOD010000743.1:2347195-2358445 GCA_032353885.1 Nothura maculosa
GATACTGATGTTTTTTAAATCCCTACTACTATAGTGAGCAATTCAGTAAACCTTTAAACCCTTTGACACCCTTGGGGGAAAAAAAGTGAGTGAAATTACTAATGAACTGCGTTTCTTAAATACCTATTTCATAAGGGAACTGTTTTGAATCGATGATCATTTGTTGATCACTATGCTAAGGAATAGTGGGGTGTTTTTTTAATATTAACTTCATTTACTTGGAACCTACAGGTTAAGAATTCCTTTGAATCCAAAGCTTTATTCATTTCCATAACTCTAACTTGCTCTCTGGTTTTATTAGTGTACAGATTTCAGCACTTAATAAAGGTTGTTCTGTGTAAGTGAGCTCAAACTTGGGGTTCTACTAGCAGCTCAGTAAATCTGTGAGATGACTCAAGTATTTTTAGTAGGCTCTTAAAGCTTTAAATGATGCCCTAGCCCTGAAACTCGTGTGACTGGAAGTCTGAGGATCTAAAGAAGCAGCAAACTAATTGCTTACAGTTAGCTTTCCTCTGGTTTCTCCCTGGTGTATGATAGTGAAATCTTTGTTTTCTTGTTTACTGAAAGGAATGGGAAAATACCTGTAAATGATGAAGAACAAACCAATGTGCCTTATGTTTATGCTATTGGTGATATCTTGGATGGAAAACTTGAACTTACTCCAGTTGCCATTCAAGCAGGAAAGCTGCTAGCCCGCAGGCTCTATGGTGGTGGCACTACAAAGGTAAAACTCCAGGAGTACAATATTTTTCTCTATTTCTTGCCTCAAAATAGTAGTAACTCATAGGAGTCAATTCGTTCATACAACCATGGACACAGAATGCATAAAATCTTTGAGTGTTTTGTGAAGTATTGACTAATAAAACTTCTACCCTCTAAAGGGAACTGTACAGAACTTGCACAATCTAAATATGATCTTGTATTTTTTATTTTTAGTGCGACTATATCAATGTACCGACAACAGTGTTTACTCCTTTAGAGTATGGCAGCTGTGGCTTACCTGAAGAGGCAGCTGTAGAACGATATGGAAAGCAAAACTTGGAGGTGAGAACTCTCAAAGCTTGCTTAAGGGCTTTATTCAAAAGCCTTTCTAGCTTCGACTCAGATTGTGGTGTTAAAACAAGATAAACTGAAGAGGTCTTTGTGGAAGTAGTGAAGTGTTATCCTTTGGCCAAAAGACTTTTCATCCCCTGGATGCTTAGCAGCAATTGATTCAACTAGAATTTTGGGTGACTGTTAGCATGCTGCCACGAAGCATTTGACTTCAGGGAGCTCAAGTCAAGCTGAAAGATATCTCTCTCTTTTATTGTAGTGAAGAAAAGTCTTCTATTGCTGTAATAGAATCTTGGGGTTATTTATTTCCCACCTGCTTATTTGTACGTCAGTTTTGAATGACTTTCCTCCTGATTTTTTTTTTTCCCCTCTAAGACTTCAGTGGTATTAACTAAAACTCCTTGACTTTTAATGCTAAGTTCTGATTTTGCATTCCTCCAAGATGGTTTCATTAGTGCTGTTTAGATGCCTTATTTTTAAATCTTGTTGTGCTTCAAATATACTTGACATTGTTTAACTTCTGCTATTAGTTGCTTTGTCGAATGGTTAAATTTATAATAACTAGATATTAATCTTGTGTTCCTACTGAAGAGCTCTTCTTGCTGCACATATAATCTTCCAATGCCATGTCTTCAAGTTGCAGCTCTTCTAATCTAGTCTTTAAATCAAGGATACTTGTCCTGAGTTAAACTGTACTACTACTAAATTTTGAAGGAAAGACTGCTTGGGGCAGGGGGAGAAAAATCACTGATCCTGTTTAGTATACATTGTGAAAGGAAAGCAGGTTATTTTTTATCTATTTGTAAAGATAAGGTTTTTTTTTTTAAGAAAAGAATATTATATTAGTCTGAATACTTTATCAAATCCTAATGCACTTGTCGTCTCCCAGGTTTATCACAGTTTGTTTTGGCCACTTGAATGGACAGTACCAGGAAGAGACAACAATACTTGTTATGCAAAGATCATCTGCAACAAAAATGACAATGTGAGTAAGGAATTAGAATAGATTTGTTCAGTGTATTCTGAAAATAATCTTTTCAGGCTTTTGTTTAGTCTAAAAACCTTTATCTGACTTGCTTGAAGTCAATTCTGTGCATTTTGTTAGCCTACTTAAATACTTGCTTTCAAAAAATTTAAACAAGAGGGAGCACTAATCGTTTGAGCAATACTAGCTTGTTATAATTTTTTTGGGATCAAAATGACTGTTGGAGGGAAGGAATGACAGAATGGAAGAATACAGTGCTTAAGCTAGGGGGAAGTGAGCTTATTCTCTGCAGCCGTTAGGAGAAGGTTAGGTGAACTCCTGAAGGAAAAAGATGGATGTGTTTTGGGGAGTGTTTTGTTCAGACATTCGTTGGAGGAATTACCTTCTGTGGAAGGATCATAGTGGAGGAATGAACTTTCTTTAATTTCCATGAAATTTTGTATTGTTTTTGTTTTTTTCCTCCCCCCTGAACATAGAAGATGGATGGGAATGTAGGGTCATTCAGTCATACAGTCTTTAAATCCTTGTATTACCAGGAATTTATATCCCATCTTGCAAATTATGGCCAGACTTGTGCTAATATTTACCTGAAGGCATGGAAACAACTCATGAAAATGCTTTAAAACAAAATGTTTGTCCTCCTTGATAAATCAATTTGTAAAGCAAGCCAGAACAACACTCTTTTTTTAAATCATTGACTATGCTACATTAACTTGCTCCAGACACATTTTGTTACTTATTGAAACCCATAAGGCTTTCACAAAACCTTGTTAAGTGCTTGGCAGAGGAACAGACAGTAAAACAGCAAACTGTTCAGTGTCAGATTTTTAACAGATGAAACAGGTCTTCTATCTGAATTTAGATGTGAGGAATGGTAATTGTAGATAAGCAATCTGAATTACCTCTGTACATATAAAATAAGTAACTGAGAAAACAATCTCTTTATTTTAGACCCTATCTTTTGAATTACAGTGTTTCACTGATTTTGTAACTCATTTCTCTATAACACATTTGTTTTGTCCTAATATTCAGGGCTAAAATGAACGGTAGAACTACCTTTTTTCAGAGCAGCCTTTTTATTGTGGACCATGCTATTGACCAGCTTGAATAATTGTTTTGAGAGTTTAACAAATGCTCTTCAGGGATCGATATGCTTCCACTCCGAACTAATTCCTTTTCTATTCTTATGTCTCTTAAAGAACCGTGTCATAGGTTTTCATGTTCTTGGACCTAATGCTGGTGAAGTTACCCAGGGTTTTGCTGCTGCAATAAAATGTGGTCTCACAAAGGAGTTGCTTGACGAAACAATTGGCATCCATCCAACGTGTGCAGAGGTAAGGGAGGACAAACTGCTAATTCCAGCTTTGGAGGTGAATGCTTAGGTGCAGGTAAAGAATAAATCTTGTTATAAAATGCAATTTTTTATTTGACTTCTAGCTGCATGTGTTGTATTAAGTGTGTGTTAGCTGTGCATTGTATCCTGTGCTCTGTTGTAGCCATTCGTAGAAATCTAGTGCTGTTGCAGTACAAGAGGAGGCTTAATAGATGTAGCCATGTAGATAACAGTAACAGCAACAGTAAGTTGTTGTTTTGGTATCTTACAGGTGTTCACTACATTGGATATTACAAAATCTTCAGGACAAGATATCAGCCAACGAGGCTGCTGAGGTTAAACCTGCTGTTTTATCTGTTTTCATTGTAAACACTTATCTCTATGGAAGCCCCAGTACATCCAACTACTTTTGGCAAAACAAATGTTTGCCTCAGGACCACTGTCTGTACTGCATCTGGGAGAGGTGCCTTTTTAAGGCTTCCTGAGTAAATAGTGTTGCAAATGGAAACAGTCAAACAGCAGGGAAAACTTGGACTGTACATCCCAGCTTTGCTTGGAATCAGCACTAACGTGCGTTTTTGACGTTCCGGCTCGGAACCTTGCCATGAGGAGAGCTGCGACCGATGACTGCCATGCAAGGGTGGGAGAGCTCGTCGTCCAGTCAGATGACTGAACCTCTGAAGGAAATGAAGTTGCACAAACTAAAGCTAACTCTTTTAGTCTCCAGTGTCTTGTGTAAATGCCCTGGACAGAGGGCAAATGTATAGCTCAATGATTCTTGCCTACGGTTTACACTTACTGATTGTTTTGATGCATTTTGTTTTACTTCGATTGTATTATCCACTTGAGGCTAAGTGGCACAAATTGGATGCAGTGGCAAGCAGTGCAGCTCAAGCACTAGATTCCTGTCTCAACCATCTACTTTGAAGTAATCTAAGACATTGTTAACATTCATAGTTGTTTGACCTCGGGTAACATGCCTTCAAGATACAAATTTCAGTGGTAGGAATCTTTTATGTTAGGACTGAAGTGCATGAACACTAGAATGCAAGACCTAGTCAGGTTACTGTTGTTGATCATAGGTAAATTTAGTGCTAATACTGTCTGCTTTCAGCTCTACAGTGTAAAACATCAGAAGTGTAAGTCAGTACTATTATGTGGAGTACTCCAGTCTGAAGGAGAATCTGTCCTACTCATAGCAGGTGCCTGTCCCTGATGGTAACGTGCATTGTGTGGAATGTGTCTTTGAAGCACGTGTTGCAGCAGAGAGCAGTGGATAAGTGTGCTGTTATGCTTTGTGTAGTGTCTTGTAGTGTCTCAGTAGTCTGAGACTTAATTCCACCCCTAGCATTCTGTTCTGGGGGGATTGTGCTTGAATTTGGCCCTTCGGTTTTGTCCAAAGAGATGTTTTGAAAGACTATTCTGAACACTGTATGATAGTAAATGAACAGTTTTTAACTATTTAATCTGTGATGTATCATGGAATTTAAGTTCAATAAACAAAACATGCAACAGTTTATGGTGTCTGACCTCATGGCTTATGTTATTTCTTAAAGTTTTTGTGCTTCAGTTGGACTGTTTATCACACAGTGCCACAACCTGGTGATACTTTCTGTTTCTACAGAGACTTCTGTAGGCTGACACTGAGGATAACCAGGAGTTCTGTGCACTTCAGGTACTAAATGTGTGTCCTTGTCACAGTAGTTACCTGCAAGATGGTTGCAAGATGCTCAGTGGCATCTAGCTAGATCATTAGCACCTTATTTTGCTAAAGATGTTCTTGCTTTTAACTCCTTGAGTTTTTTGAGTCTTAATTTGAGCCTAGTAGTACTGCAAAGTTAGTTCTTGAGGATGGAGACACTTGCTCAACTAGCAGGCTTGGACCATCTACTTGCCATCAGTTTGCAGCCGTGATCTCAAGCGCAGTGACCCCTGCCAAAAACTGGCTGAAAACTTCTCTGTCCTAGGTCAGCTGTTGTAGTTTGAAATAAAGTAGGCACAAACAGTGACTAGTCTCTGAAGTTGAAGTGCTTGGTTTCATCTGAGTGATGTTAAAACTCCAAAATGCATTGGAATTTTCTGGTGGTAACAGGTAATATGTGCAGCAGACTTCATATAAAATAAATAGCTGAGGTATAATTCACAAATAAAAAGGAATTCAGAAGGCTTTATGTCATGAGAAACTGGCTGCTAGTGGTGAAGTTGAACTTGGGTAGCCGTGTCAGGATGTAGAAAGAAGGAACAAGTTGTTAAGTCAATGGTAACTCCTTCAATTTAATGTGAGCACTAATCAAGTTCCGTTTCATATTCAGATTTGATTTGCAGGTTTAAGTTCAAGTTAATTGAACAATAATTACTGCTTATGCATTGTAACAATATACTAATTACACATGTTAATTTTATCTAACTTGCCCAGGCTATCAGCTCTTTTTAAATGATAACTTTACAAGCATTGAGCACTGTACAGTTAATTGTTTAACTATTTAACTCTTCATTTAAGATGTACAATAAGTAGTAGCACAAGCAATTTTTTTAAACAATAGTAATTTGTCCACAGTGAACTTCCTTATGTTTCATTAGGCTGGTGTATAAAGTAGAAGTTGCCATGACAACAAGATTTAATTGAAAGCAAGGATTTTACGCTTTACAGCAGATTTTTGGATGAGTAGGATTTGAGAAATAAAAACCTGTAACTGTCAGCTTGCATAGCATCCCTCAGAATGTAGATTCTAAGGTTGTTTTCACAGTCTTTTTCATTTGGTCTATGACCAAGTTAAGTAGAATACTTTCTGCTTCAGTCTTTTCTAAACTTAAAGTATTTCTGGGTGTCCCTGCTGGAGCAGGGGTTGGACTAGATAATCTCTAGAGGTCCCTTCCAACCTCAACCGTTGTGTGATACTCAACAGCTTACGCAGTCTTCTCTTAGTTGAAGCAGTGTTTTTGTCTAGATGTCTGATAATTACATCTTTCTGTATCTGAACTGTAATTCTTGAAACAGTGAATAATCAGTAAAGCTGTGAGCTGTGTGGCTTAAAAGGGGGGAAACCTTGTGAAATCTGTCCTTTCCAGATCTAGGAGTGGTTATGATTATAGTTACTGTAAATACAGAAAACACTTCATCATCAAATTAGTAGATGGCTTTCCACATAGTGTTTGGCGTGAATTTTAATTATATTTTGAGCACTGTAATTTGTCTTGAGTAACACAAGAGCAGCCAGTCAGCTTGCACAAGCATTAGAGGTGCAAGCTGGAGTCAAAAGGGGAGCAGACTTTTATTTTACAAATGCTTAAAATGCTAGAATAAGACAGGAAAAGCATTTTCTGCCTAGTTCTCTTTAAGGCTTTGGGTTCTCTCTGTTCCTCTTGAAGTGACTTTTGACAAAATCTTGACAAGAAATTGAAGTCTCAACACAACTCAAAACACTGGCAAAAGCAAAACCAGAACTTTTTTCAACCCAAGATTGCAGTTCCTACAGGAATGCTTCAATCTCACATTTGTCAAGTCTCCTAAAAATAACAACTGGAGAAAAATTCCTGGGTGTGGCGTGAGAAGATGGGAAGATGGGAACAGCAGAAGGAAAGGTTGAGTGTAATTAAAACTAAACAAACATGGCAGCTCCAGAAGCAAACCAAGTTTTTTTGGATGCTTGCAGCACTGCATCATCTCTTCTCAAGACTGTAGTACAAGTAAGTTAAGACATGGTTAAGAACTCCTGAAATGCCCTTGTTGTGTTTGACAGTGCACAATGAATATTAAGAATGTGATTAAACAGCTTCGTTAAGGTGGACAAGCTCACGATTTCAAATTGAGTTGAAACAAAAGGAACAAAAGAAACAAAAGGAGTAATTTTTTAAAAAAACTACCATTTTAAAAATGTTCTGTGTGTCTGTGTAGCCTATCTATCTGGATAGGGAAGTAAAGAATAACTGTCATATCCAGAAATCAAAGTTGAGCAGAGAAATGCTTTTTCTGAGCCACAGGATTTTCAGCTAGCTGTTGATTAAAAAAACTTATAACTCTTCTATGATGTTTACTGTTCAAATATCATAATGATGAAAATCTAAAAAGCTTATCAAGGATTTAGACACAGGGTAGGGAAGTAAGATGCCTTGAAAAGAACTTTTCAAAGTTTTCATTTATAATAAGCCGGGTTAGTAATCAACTCAGCAGCTTCGTAGCTTCATCCACTGAAAGGACAAAAATATCATATATATATTGTTAATTTGGTTTCGAGCTAAGTAGCTAAGTCTAAGTTGCAGAGTATTTCTTTAAGCTCCTTACAGAGTTCTTCATTTGGCATAAATTTGTAAGGAAAGATTTAATGCAGACTTTTCCTTTGGAATAAAGTAAGAATCAAGGAGTGTGAGTAATTTGACTAGTCTGGTTTTCTTGCTCTGGGTGGATGGCTGGAAAATCTAGATACTTGTCAGTTGTGCCTAGATTGACTAAGAGCCCACATTTTTTTGTGCCTAATTCTGAGCAAAAAAACTCCCCTTGAGTAGTATTTTTTTTGTTGTTTGTTTGTTATTAACTAGGGCTAATAATTGTGGGTAGCTGCTGGCATCAGCCTGCCTTGTAAAAGTGTGACTCCTGGAAATCTGGCACTAAATTTCTTATGTAATCTTCCCTCTGACATGCCCTGACTTGGGGCTTATGTAGCTTGTGGGTGGAGGACAGTTTATGAGGAGCACTAATAGGGTCTGAACTCTTGCAGATGGTCATTGAGTTGAAGTCATGGATGAACATCGTGCATTTGTGGGTGGGGAGGAGCCTTGCTGGCAGAGATCCAGAAGAAAAGGAAGGATCGAGATGGGGAGAAAAAGAGGAGGAGGGATTTGCATTGGGATTTCTTGCTTGGCTGTCTCCCTTTTCTTCCTCCACCTTCCAAGAAGGAAGTAGCACCCAGGAGTGAAAACCTCCTGCTGGAGCTGTCAACCAGTCATGTTCCTAGGTAATAAATCTGCTTCCACTATCCCATCTCATCTGCATTTCGATCCCGAGACAAGCGAGAGAGTGGGGAGCAAAGATTGCACACTCTGCTCTTTCTTCCTCCTGCAGGCAGAACCTCTCTCCTTTTACCTCTCTATCCTTAACAAATGTCCAGTGTCATGGGGTAGGAGATCTTCTTTCCTTCCAAAATTAGAAGCCCCATAATTTGCCTGGAGCAAACATCTTCCAGGCTCTCAGTTACCATTGTCATCTCTCAATTATCCTTCTATTGCTCTTGAATATTAATTTCATTGAACTTTGATACCATTCCCTCCCAGCTGAGGGATGAAATAGAGCAGGATTATTCCTTTGGAAGCCGATGCTCCTTGATTGCCTGATTGACATCTCTGTAGCCTTCAAGGTCTCTGGGCCAGGGAGGAGATGAAAAAGAGATTAGGGAAGAGGCCTCCCACATGGGATGAAGCAGCATTAAACCAGCCCCTTCCCTTCAAGTTCTGATTTGCCTCTTTCCTTCAGTGAAGGGGTTGACTTGCTGAATTGGGAAGCCTAAGATTCTGTTATTGAGATGTTAATAGGCCCTTCAGGGTTTGTGCTCACCTGAGCGATGCCAACCCAGGTCATCCAGCATGTGTTTGTGTCTTGGACTTGGTTTCGTTGGTCTGGGGATGGCGGTGAAGGTTGGGAACTCTGCTCCATCTCACATCTGCGGTGCGATCTTGTCGGTTACTTAACCTCTCTGAGGATAAGCATACATTGCAAAGGTGTGGAGAGGGGTAATTAATGTTTGCACGGCAATTTAAAGATATAAAATGAGATGTGTTAAGCGCAATGTCATTGACAGGAGCTGTTTGATGCAGATCTGTTTCTGGCCGATCACCAACTGCTGCGTTAGACTTTCCTAGGGGCCCTGGGAGGAACTGAATTCCTAGACCTCCCTCCTCAGATTCTTCAAATCTCTATAAATGAGGTGAGTTTAAAACACGTGCACACACGTATATCCATATTGCTCATGCCACAAAGGAGAAGTGTATCTCCTAATGCCGTGAGCAAGCTTGTGGTTAAATTATATGGATATTTGTGTACAGATTTATATGGAGAAAGGTTCACATCAGATTGTGCCTGGGATGGTGTCACACAAGATAAAACACGTTCAAGATACTTTTCTACATTTAACTTGTGATAGATTTTCTGCAGCTACTTGCATGCATCATCCTCCTCATGGAAGATGTCTTAGACATGCACTGAGCTTGTGCCTCCCAGGCCCTTCTGGCCTATTATTCAAGTTAAAAGCATGCAGCATCTGAAGATGTCTTAGACTGATAAACTGTCCTAGAATCTGAAATTCTCATTTTTTGCAAGCACAATAAACCTGTGACGAACTAATAAGGAATGGGGAGAAAAGACACCAACTAAAGCTTTAGAACTGACCTATTTTTACATTTATTAATGACTGTTAGAGCTGACATTCAGATCAGTTGCTGTTGAAGCTGCTCAAAAGGTCCAGCAAGGAAGGAACAACATTATGAGGAAAAGTAGACTTTTGAATTTAATACATTTCTGCTTTTCTTTCTGGGCTGCTCTAAGCTTATCTCATGTTACATGATACAGACCCGGTGTGTTTGAGGCCTGCAGGAAGCCTGCAGTGTTGCATAATGCTCCATGTTACTTCATTAAAATTATCTCTTAAATTTAACACTTCAATCTAACAATAATTGTAGCATGCAAGTGCTGGCTAGACCTGGAATAGAGCAGTCCATTCTCTAAATGCAAGCTTGTGTTTGCTTGTACTTCCTGGCACTAGTATAGGTGCTGCAATTCAGTTTATTCAGGAAGGAAAGGCTTATTTCTCTGCAGTGATTCCAGTGACTCTTTTGTGAGGTGAATCTGATATTGATAACTTCTGCTTAGCCCTATTTTAATTCTTCTGACACGATGGGAAATCTGAAAAACAGGAGCTGATGGTAGAAGACATTAACAGAGGAACAGAAAGAACAGTGTTGAAAACCGTGGATTTTTGCATTTGCACTTCATTCCTGGAGGAACGTATTAAGTGCAATGAAGTAATTTAGGTTTTTTAAAAGAGGTGTCTATTTTGCCATTGGTCCTGCTACTGTCCACAAATCATATTAGTAGGGCAGTATATCATCCTCTATTGAGTACTATAGCACCTGTGCATTTACTAGTGTTGCAAGAAACTGTACCTATAATCAGGGATTACAATATATTTGCAATTCATTCTAGGCACCCACAAGAGCAAGCATAGTGTTCCTGTAGCAAAAAATAGCAGATTATCCAATTTTGAGTTAGTGTCTTCCATTATAGTAGGAAAGACAGCGGTATTTGTCATGCATCCAGAATTAGTTGCAACTAGAAATTCATGAAAATCTGAAGTCAGTACCTGAAATCTGGCATATAATTTGGGCATGGTTTCTTCACATATTTGTTCAGCTCTACAGAAGAACACTGTGTTTAAGCACCTTTGTTACTTTTAGAAAGCATTGATTCAATGATTATATATAACAAAATAGATAGTAACTCTTTGTAATCTCTAAATCCAGTGCAAGTAGAATAGACTAGTTTCTTTTACAAAACCCACCTGGATGCCGCCCTGTTCCTCGTGCTCTAGCTGACCCTACTGGAGCAGACGGTTGGACTACATGATCTCTAGGGGTCCCTTCCAACTCAACCATGCTGTGATGCTGTGAATGACTGTGCAGCAGACAGGAGCCATCTGCAACTTTGATCCAAACTGGCCCTTTTCAGCCCTACCAGAGACCACCAGCCAGTTCCTTCCCACTACATCCCACTGGTTGAGGTAACTTGCTGGGCTCACCTGGGCCGCTTCCCTGGCTGCTCTCTCATTGCTTCTGTGCTGCAAGTAGATGGTTAATTCTCAGAAAAGCAAAATATTTTTTCAGCTAGCAAGCT
>JAUBOD010000743.1:2411184-2426243 GCA_032353885.1 Nothura maculosa
GCTCGGCGGGCCCTGGGCGCGCTGCGCCGCGGAGCCGCGGCCGAGCATGCGGCGGGGCCGGGCGCCGCGCCTGGCGCTGGCCGCCGGCCTCGGCTCCTTCCTCCTGCTCGTCTTCTACTTCCAGAGCGGCCTCCACCCAGGTGGGTCCCGGGCGCCCCGCGCACCTCGCGCCGCTGCCAGCGCCTCTGCGCCCGAGATGTCCCCGCGTATCCCGCCGTGCCCGGGGATGGATCCAGCGGGAAGCGGGTCGCGGCTCCAGGGGCGCTCCCTTGCTGGTGCAAGTCACCCAAGTGACTTCGGTGTGAGGGAACCAAATGCTGGGAAGTTTCAGCGAGGGCCAATTTGCTTTGAGGTTTCCTGTGCTTCAGCGGAGACCTTTTAACTTGACTTTTGTGATGCGGTGTGTGGGAGGCCGGCGAGATGCAGCGGCTGTTTTGGAATTAAATATTTTGCTGTTTTGCTTCATTTTAGAGCAAACTTATTTTACCTTACCTGTGCCTTTCTGGAGTGCCCATATGCAAAACCCAAGCGTGAAACTCGGTAAAACTGGCCCCAGGACTTGAGTGCAGTCGGCTGGGGCTGTGCTGTGGCTGGGAAAGGGAGCAGAGCTGCTCTGCTCTGCAAGAAGTGCCCGTTTCACACCCGCAGTCACTGAATGTCCCGGGGAATCTGGCTCAGTGCTCAAGGGACATCTTCAGTGTCTGCTCTTCGAAATATTTTCCACACTGGGAGCAATTCAGTAATAACAGAACTGAAATATCAACCGTTCTGTACTGGAAGGGTTATTTGGTTTCTTGTCTTATTTCTGCTTTTCTTTGTAAATTCGCTCTGATTTCCTAAGAGATGCTATTGAGTAATTCTTGTAGTTGTTATAATGTACTAATGGGGTCTGATTACAGCAGCAATCTATCATTGGGGCCCTTAAAGTAGACCTTAAAATTCAAAAAAACTGATCTGACTGAAATGTTAGTGGAGTTTTATCAGCATGGACTAAATGAAATGCGATTTCCCTTTTTATAGGGACTGATCCATCACTTTAATGTTTTTTTAAACCTGAAACTAAAAAGGGCTTAACTTGTTGTCTGAATAATCTAAGACCAAAAAGGAATCAGGTTTGCGTGAGAATTTGTTATTGCTGGAATAGCATGTAGAGTTCATCGAATGCATTCAGTAATCCCAGAAGACTCAAATCAGTATTTTCTTCTTTAAGACTTTGTTTTTTCACACAAGATAATATGTGCCAACTTATTATAATGTTGGGAATATTCCATAAAAAGTACAGGCTCCTAACAGAGAGAGGGCTGCATTCTACATTGGGTTCACTTTAGTGTTTGACTGGAAAATCCAGCTCATTTCAGGGCTTCTCGGTTTTTTAAAAGAAGGCTCCTGTGCTTCTGAGTCAGCAGGCGTTTCTGTGCTCGCTTGGGTTTAGTTCTGGGTGTGATCTCAGCCCAGGCCCACGTGGAGTTGCCGTGAGGTCAGGCCAAACCAGGTGACAGCAGCGGTGGTGGCAACAGCTCATGGTGGCTTGGGAGGGGTCCAGATCCTCCTGCGAGAGGTGCTGGTCACGGGCTGAGTGGGAGAGGGTTTCGGGAATGCAAAACCTGTGGCAGTCTGCAAATCCATTCCCTCTGCATGGGACAAGCGTCACTTTTGGAAGGTTCTGTAGGTGGTCATAGGTCTGGAGGACAGATCCTGAGCTGCTCTAAACTAGCGTTTTCTCCTGCTCTCACTGAAAGCCCATAGATGAGAACGATGAGCACCAACTGCAGGTTTGCTCCATATGGTGGACAAAAGAGGTGGATAAAAGTGATACTCATATTGCTTAAAATATTGTTGCCTCCCTGTACCCAGCTTCCTTACTTATGCCATTTCTTTCCCTTAGTATTTTTTATTTGCAGTATTTTCTTTTCCCATTTAGTTCAGTGAAATATTCACAATAGCAGGAGAAAGACACTTTGCAGAGATCATTATCAAATACAGAAAAGAAGGAAGCTATAAACTGCTCCTTTTTCTTTTAGCTCAAAGGAAAGCAAAGGGAGACCAATCATTTGACTTTTAGAAGATACTGCCTGAAATAATAGGCCAACAATTTGCAGACAGAAGTGTCAGCTTTAAAGTGATGGTTGCCTTGAGGTTCTTTGGAGTTCTGCTTGTCTGCTGTCGTTTGGTTTCTATATACTAATGAAAAAATGCTAGAAAAAGCAGCAGTGCTACAAGTTCCCTCTGGAACAGATGGATCCATTTTGTCCTGTTCTGCATTCCTTGGACCACCCGTATGTGTAATTTACTGACTGAAGATTCAGCCATCCTGTCCAGGAATCAATGCCTACAACATGGGAGAAAATACAGTATGGATTGTGTGGATTTGTGTGCCTCGGCGTGCTCTGGCTCATACTCCCCAGCCTGAGGTGCAGCTTCAGCACAAGGACTATCCCTTACTCAGTCTGGGTCTCTGCTGACCTGTCTTCTGTGAGCTGCCTTACACCAGACTTGCAGACACGTAGTTGAAGGCAAGATATCTGCATCACAAGAAGGCATTAAACCTGTGATGTCTGTAAGTTTACATTGACATGGTGAATAATCATCAAGTCTGATGGCAGCAGTGATCTCTGAGCATCTCCAGTCCCTCCTGCGTCTGCACTTGTGGGCAGACCTGCTCTGCTCCTTGTCCAACCTTGGCAGATGTCTGTAGTTAGCTCTTCCCTCTAGGTATTGGTTGCACTGGTGTCAGCCCAGAACCAAGGAGATCCTGGCCTCAGCATCAGTCCTACATCTTCTGAGCTGGTATTTTCCCTACTGCCTTTTCTTGGGCTTAGGTGTTGTTCGTAATGGTTGTGCTGGCTTTTGCACACCGTATATTTTCCATAGGGAGAAAGTGGGCGTAAGCACTGGGGATCTCTGAGCATTGTTTCATCTGTCTCTGTCCATAGTGTGTCTATGGACAGCACATGCTGAAGGCTGCTGACTCTTGTCTACATGAAAGGTTTGGTTGTTGCTGCTCACAGGGCAACTATACAGATTTTAGCAGCACTAAGAGAATTGGGGATGACTGTGCTACAGAGATGGGGATGGAGAGAAGGGAGAATATCTGAAGGAGGCAAAGGTGAGGTTAGTAGAGGGTGATAAGATCCTCTGTTTCTCTGCATCCACAAGGTCTGCCAACCTCAACTCAAGCTGGGAACTCACCCTTTAGTGGGTGTTTTGGGGTAGACTGAGTACTTGTACTGACCTCCAGAGAGCTGGCATTTTTCAGGCTGCTTGCAGGGGTCAGAGGAACATCTGCATGAACTTGCAGTCCGCTAGGTGGTTAATAAGCAGTTCCACCATCTGGAAAGACTGTATTTCCTAATGAAAGATGACTGCATGCTATAGGAAGCTTTTTACATATTTTTTTTTCCCTTTTCAAGGCTCTAGCTGACGTTGGACTTGCAGGAGGCTTTGCTGGTTAGATGCACCCTGCCTTTGATATAACTCCTTCACAACAACAGATACCAGAACTGGGATCATAACAGTGCCAGGGTTGTGATACTGCTGCAGCCCTTAGAGGAGGAATCAGAGAGATTCACAAATGAGGAAGGCAGCAAAGCCCCTGTCTCTGTCCTATTCCTTTCCCATATCAGCCAATTTATCTCTGACAGAGCAAAGGCCCCTCCAGCTCTTCGGGAGCAGAGATACTGCTTCTCCAGCTTGAGGGATGAGGAATGGGAGATGCAGAAGGATAGAGTGTAACAGTGCCAGACATGACAGCACTGATATGCAGCAGATAACACAAGTAGAGAACTGTGCCTCATCATTCTAGTGTGACTTCCTGATGTGCCATGGTGGATACGAGAGCCCGTTCCCATCTCACCCTGTCAGCTTTGGGATGGATTCTGTTGCCCACCCAAACCTCTCAGCAACTGGAGAGGCTCTTGTGCTCCTGAGGAAGGAGCTCAGTCTGGTGGCTGATACACACCAGCTCCACATGATGGGTCCAGCTCCATATCATGGGTTACAGTTACAATCACCTAGAGTTGAAGGACGTGGCCTGAGGAGCTTGCAGGTAGTGCCCACATGCCCATGCTCACAGGATAACACCGTATGGACCAAGAGCATTAGCAGAGGGCCATGAAAAGCCTCCAAATTCAGGAGCATTGGGATGTGTGGAGATTTGAGGCGTCTCACCTCCACCTGATACAGAGTTAACAGCCCAGGAATCACCACCCATCAAGAAGCAACCTGGCTGGACAGCTTTGGTCATATCATCCCAGCCAGGCGTTTCTGAGGTCTCTTCAATCTTGTTACATTGCTTTTCTCAGTCATCAACTTAAGGTGCCTCAAAATATATATTTATTTAGTATCCACTGATCTCTTCTGAGATTGGGCTCTGCTGATCCTTACAGAACTGGCATCCCAAATCACTGTTTGCTTTTGCAAATTATCACAACTTGGCCAGCAGCCCTCAAGGCCCGGGCGCCGAGGTTGTAAGTGATTTGACTGAGGCCCCCCTGAACTCACAAGCACACATACAAGTAGTCTGAGTGGAGCTACTTATGTGCATAGATATTAATAACTGTGTGAAACTTTTCTCACTGGCGTTTTCTTGGATGGAGGAAAGAGCCTATTTTAGATCGCAAGTTCCTCTCCAGTTTTGGTGCTAGGCTGAAATTCAGGCACCACCAAAGTCAACAGCAGGTTCCCCCTGACTCAGAGGGATTTCCCCACTTTTCCAGGAAGAGGGAATCCTTTCCCTATAAGTGATGTTGCCCAACAGCTTCTATGACAGAGCGGCGAGAGCGGCAACATGATGACATTGGAGGGCCTGGGCTGGTGACCTCTCCTTGCTGAGGGCTCCTGCTGTCGGAGCAATGATCCCCGAGGCCACGTGGAGGATACGTGTGACACCAGTCACACTTCCCGTGCTCAGGACACCCCTGGGGACCAAGCGTGGCCCTGCCAGCAGAGGCTTTGTGACACTGGGTCATGTTTGCAGCTGGCTCACACATGTCCTCGGCTCTCCAGATAACGGAGTCCAAGCTGCCTGTACTCCAGCAAACTCTGAGCACGGTGAAGGATGTGGAATCAAAGAGGCCCTGCAAGGTTGTCTTGGTGTCTGGTTTCGTTTTGTTTCTTTGCTTTTGTTGCAGGGTGATTCTGTTTGGCTCAGGTTGCCCTGCTCCGCAGTAGAGGACGCAGTTGCTGCCCGTGCAGGAGCCAGCACACGAGTGCAGCGCTCAAAGTGCAGGCCTGTTTGTCATCAAGAGGCATTGGGCAATGGGGGCTGGAAAGCCCTCAATTTGCCATGGGTAAAGAAATGCTGCAGCCGTGACCCATTGTGGAGTCGTCTGCCCAGTGCAGCGCTGGAACGTGGAGCAGTAATGAAGCCCATGGAAGGGCCAGGCCTTCCATGAGGAACGTGTTTTAGTCCTCCTTGGAATTGTGTGCTTTTCTGTGAAGCTCTGATAGATGTGAGAGGTTTGGAAGCAGGGAAGGAGCAGGACTCAGTGTGCCCAGGAGTTAGCTCTGTGCCTGCAGGATGAGGTTGTTGTGTCTTGGTCTTTCTGCTGCGTGGATCCTGGTGGATTCTTTGCTGGTGCTGCATCCTTCTGTTGGAAGGAAAAGTTGGAACAAGGATGCTGTTATTTTCATTAAGAGAGCCAAGGAAACAGTGTTTTGCACCCAAACAGTTTGCACTTTCCACAGAGAGACTCCCATGTTTTCATTATGATGATGAGATGATGATGATGTGCTGAGTTTTCCTCCTTGGTTGTGGCCTCCTGTTGGTGTCTGAATGAAGAGCATCACAAACCATTTTCATCCCTGGACAAACACAGCTTTTTTCCAACACTTTCAATCAGAAATTATGAAGCTACGAAGTCATTAGGTGCTTAAGTCCCACTATTCCCTATGAGTACCTAAAGAACAGCTTAACTCCCCAAATAGCTCTGTGGGGCTCTGTTTCAGTCAAGGCTTTGACTTTCTGCATTGAGGCTTTGGGATGAACCTGGGCAAATGCCCCAGACTTTTTCTTGGTAGAAGGTATTTAAAGACCATCAGCAGTCAGAGAAGGAAGGAGCATCCTACAGAGTAGCTCTGGTAGCCTGAAAAGTCTCAGTCCTGCCTCCAATATGGATTTTGCAATGCTGAGAACTGGTACAGATGGAGCTATGTTGAGATGAGCATTCCTAGTTGAAGGGGAAGCCTCGTAAGTGTGGAGAGCTGAACCAGTTTGCCCAGCCTCTGCTGTCCAGTTCAGAGCAGTCTGTCCTGTGCATGAACCTGCCTGTCTCCCACCTGGATCAGTGCCCTCAGACATAGCTTATGTTCACTCACAAACCCATTGTAATTGTCCTCTGTTTCACACAATTCTTTTAATTTTTCCCTTCTTTAGGTACAACTGTCCATGACAGTAGAATCCATTTAGCTTGAGGAAGATACTACTAAGTGCACCTAACAAACAGTGCCACTGCCCTGAGCTTGTTTCCCCTTCCACACTGCTATGTCCAGCACAAGATGCTGGTCTCTTTGCCTTGCTTCTGGCTCTAGAGGTTTTCTGTGCCTTGCCTAGTTTTGTCTGTGCTGCAGATTTGCTCCCCATGTAATTCCAGCTCCACAATCATCTGCAGAGCTCTGATAAGCAAGGATTGAACTATCTATCTCCCCTGCAGCCCCTCTGCAGCCTGCCTCGGCACATTCTGTTCTCTCTTTCCAAGGCGTGGGCATGTGGCCCTCCCTGGGAAGCCAAAATCACAAGCTAAGCCCAAGTCCAGTGTGGGCAGGGGTGGGAAGAAAGAGTTGCTCTGTGTTCCCAGGAGCTGGGTGGCCACGGCGCAGATAAATTCCTCTTTCTGCAAGTTCTACACTGATTTGCCAGCATAAGAGGTAGCTCAGGAGCATGTGGTTTAGTTTTGCTTCTCTTGTAGCTTCAAGAAGCAAGGGGAGCAAAACTAATGCTGCACTTACTGTGTTGGAGAGCCTGATGCTCTGGGGGAAGCGTGCTCAGGGGAAGGGAAGCCAAAGGAGCCAGTGTGAGAAGGAGCTTTGTGTGATGTGCACCTTGTGCAGAAGCGATACTCGGTGTTCTGTGATGCTCAGCACTTCCTTAGACCTCATGTTCTCTGAAAACACAGAGGCAGCTGGTCAGCACACACTGCAGCCACACACACCAGGCAAGGGGCAGCTGCAGACCATGTAGAAGGCAACTCAGTTCCTCTCGTCTGTCACTACTGCATGGGTTGGAGTAGCACTGGGGAACACCGGGTTGGAGTCTCCTTCTGTGCACAGGAGAACAAGCCAGGGAGAGAACTTGCAGACAGACAGACCTACAGCAGGTAAAACCCTGTTCTGTCACTCCACTATTTAACAGCCTGAATATTTCTGCTCACTCCTTGTTGGGCCAGATCTGGAAGAGCCCAGCGTTGCCCTGAACCGTCAGACGGGACAGTGATTGCAAAAAACAAACAGCCTGTGCTCCCCCTGCACACATCGGCGCTTGGCAGATGTCTCCGTGTCAGCTCCGGGCATCACGGTGGCTAGTCCTGGGCAGCTGCCTAAAAAAATGGCCTTTCCCTACGAAAAGATGGTGAAAGGTTGTGCTGAAGGTTGTGTGGACGCGCAGCAGCTCCCACGGAGATCTGCATCTTGCAACTGGGGCCTTTCTGAGTCACACAGCCCAACAAGACCTGTGCACCAGAGATGTCTTCAAACTGACTTGTCCACAGGCAGCCTGGTGTGAATGGAGCTGAGCTCTCCCCCAGTGTTTCTTTTGGACACTGGCTTTCAAGCAGGTTTATTTTTCCCCAGGCTTTTTGCAGCAGCTCTTATCCTACTTGCTGTGGTGACTGTGGTGGATATACTCTCTAAAGATCACTTATAAATCATTCCAACTCAGACCTGTAGGAGACAAGGATCTGCAGGTGTTGGAAATTTGTTTCTAGGTAGAGCAGTTCTGCACCAAGGGGAAGGAATTCAAAATCTGTCGAACTGGGGCAAATCCACTTCTCTCTTGCTTGCTGTGATTCCATTGAGCACGTTTAGCTGAACTCTTGAGGAGCTAGCAGAGATCTTCTTTAACTTAAGGGCATGGAGGTGCCCGTGCCCTTAGTGCAGAATTCCTGCAGCCTGGCAGAAGAACATGCTGGCTGGCCTGGAAATTCTTGTTCTCTCCATAGTGCCCCACAGCTCTTAATACTTGGATAATCTTTGATTAGATAAAACTGCTGTACGTTTCCAGGCACATAGACTGATGGAAATGTCTGGAAACAGATGGGAATTGCTATTCCCTGGGGGAAGAAGGCAGATTTTTCCCTGATGGTTATTACTGCTGCAGCTCTGACACTTTTGGGTGCAGCAGCTACAGCTACAATTGAGATACCGGGAGTAGTTTATCATCATGTACCAGCAGAGGAGAGCACAACCACATAACCCACATCCTCTAGTAACTCTGTGCTGAGCTGAAAACCACTCTTTTATATTTAAGATGTTCTAGGGCTTGATTTCCATGCTGTGAGTGTGTGTGTGTATTCACTGTATACGCCCTTTTGCCATTCCACTTGCACACACTGTCCTGTGAAGCCTGTTCTACCTTGCTGTTGTCACCTTGCCCTCATGGTGGGAAGTTATCTTCTGCATCTAGGAGTCACTGAAGGCCACATTGCCAGCTTCACATTCTCTCGTGTTTGGATAAGTTTGTTGCTGCTGCTGAGATCTGCTGAGCAGAAGAAACACCCAGTGCTGATGAGGATGCAGCTTTTTCAGGATTGGACTTCATTTTCAAAGACACCCTCTGAACTTTGCTAGGTTCTCAGGTGGATTTGAAGCACCTTTATCATTGAGAAGTTTCTTTTGGAGGTAACATCTTCCTAGTAGCTCAGGTCACAGAGTAGCAAGCCTCTAGCTTGGACACAGCAGATTATCAAGTGTTTGCAATTGTGCCTGTGCTATGTTTGCATGGAGGAGATCCTCAGTTTGGATCTGTATTTCTTGACCCATGGGTCCCATCCCATCCCACATCACCTCAGTTGTATGGAGGGACACAGAGGCACAAGTCTTGTCCTCTTGTCACAGCAGTGACAGAAGGCTTGTTCTGTTCTTAAATGGTTAATAGGTTGGTTAATAGGTCTCCATCTGCTGGCTGTTTGCCCAGCCCTTCTCCTGGGCTGGAAGAAGGGGTGCAGCAGAGGGATTTAGATTTATGATGTTCCCTTGCAGGCATTCTTTCAACTGTCTCCCAGTGTCTCTAAGAGTGCTGCTAGCTCTGCAGATATGCAGCCTCACCACTATCATGAAACCTGATCCAACCCCGCTCTCTGGCCAGATGTTGCTTAGCGGCTTTGTGCCATGAATTATTGACCTCGCAGGAAGACGGGTAATGTTGACATGAGGTTCAAAGGTGATGTTTGTATGGAGCAGCTGGTTGTGGGTATCTCTGTGTCTGGCGCCCCTGTCCAAGACTGCTTCCTTCAAGGGCCTGGGAATTCAGTACAAACTAATTGGGGGTCAGAAGCTTCTCTGCAATTCCCCTCCCATGTTCTTGAGTGATGCCCTCCAACTATGCTACTCTTTTCCCACCCCGTTATCTGTCCGTAGGGAACATATCTGCAGCGTCATGTTTCCCAGTGGCATAGGAAGACCAAGAGTTCAGTCGTGCAAACAGCTGCAGAGCTGGGCTATTCCTACGACTCGGGAACAGTGTTGTATATTCATAGTTGGGTCTCTTCCAAAATTACTCCTGGCAGAAGAAGTTCATTTCCCTTTAGTTTAAGAGGATTGGCAGACACTGGTTCTGTGAGACAGAAACAAGGCTGACTTGACTTTGACGGAACTTTGTTTCCCTTTTTCCTGTGGTATCTACTAGGCCTTGCTGCTGTGCTGTGAAAGGGGAGTCTTCAGAGTACCCAACACTAACCAGGCAGCCTCAGCACCAGCCTAGTGCTGTGGAATTAAATCCAAACCCCACTCAGACAAGTTGCTGCCAGTGGTGCTGCAGCTGGTGTGTCCTAGTGCTGAGGCAAAGCTGGAAAGGTTTGCAGTGTGTATCAGCATCCAGACCAGCATGGAAGGCAGGGCTCTGTGGTGACCTCAGGCAATGCCCACTACTCAATGCAGTAGAAACGGGGACAAGGAGCTCTATGATGAGCAGTTATGCACTGGAGACACTTCTTCTTAGCCTCCAGCAGGCCATAATTAGCTCCTGCCCTAGATTCCCACCCCGTTCCGCTCAGCAGCCCTGCTTTGCAAGTTCCTGCATCTTTTCAACACTTTTAATAAGGGCTATGCCTTTTGCTTAGTATCATGTGGCACTGAGTTTCACAGGCTAAGACTGTTCTCATTTAGAAGGGCACTAATTGGAGACACTCTCAGCTCCTTCCACAGAGAGAAGAAGAGCAAGAGCAGTGAAGCAAAGCCGAGCAGGGAGTGGCTGTGAACAAGGTGGCGTGTTGAAAAGGGCCTGATGAATGTGCATTGTTTCCAAGTCTACTTACCAAGGTTTTCATCAGTTCCAGATGTACAGAGCTGGCAAGATGGCTTGAAATGCATTCAGCAAGCAAGCGCTTGAGCCATGCAACTTTAGGGAGGCTTAATTTTCTCTTGTATGTGCGTAGGTTGTGAGGGCACAAACAACATCTGCTTGAACTAGACCTGACTGCAAACAGGCTTTGTGCAAGTCCAGCCTGGCCTCCCAGCACCTTGGACCGCCTTGGTCTCTGCAGCTGGGCAGAAGGCAACAGGCTGGTGCATCCTGGCTTGGCAAATCCCTGTCTGAACCCAGTTTTACTGCAGCTACTGCTTCCCTATGCCTGGCCTGGTGATGGGAACACACAGGGTATGGACACAGCCCCCGAGTGTGTGGGAATTCAGGGGAGAGGAAGGTCTCTGCTCATGTGCAGGTCTTTAGTGTCACGGTTTGCAAATCAGCCCCTGTACGTGCAGGCAGGGATCTCCGCCTTGGCACTGCCAGCACAAGCCCTTCTGCTGAATTCCTGCTGAGCAGCGGGCTGTAAAGGGAATTTATGGAAAGGGAATGGAAATGCTGGCAGTTCGGACTTGCATCGTGCATGCAAGCAGACAGTTGGGGCCAAGGGAATGACAGGCATCAGGAGGAAGAGAAATTGTTCTTGGAAAGCTTCTAGTCTGCCTTGTGGGAGGAATTAACCACTTGAAAATGTGGAGTTCCATGATGCTTATGCATAGATATTTTATTTGCTCATTTAGACCATGTTCTTCCTGGATATTGTGAATTTTCTGTTTCCTATAAGTATTTAGATTGTGTTCCCTGTCACAGCAGAGAACTAGGCACGTAGCCCTAGTGGAATATATCCCTCTGCCTCTATTACCTTTGATGTATTACATCTCTCTGACACTGCCCAGGCCTGGTACTAAGTCAGAGGAGCCTTTTGCCACCACCAAGGGCACACATGGGTTTAGGAAGAACCATTGCACACTTTGTCCAAGCCAGACACTGCTCTAGGCCCTGTGGGTGCTGCTGTGGCATTTGGCACTGTGCTTGAAGCAGCTGGATTCTTTCTTTCCCTCTCTGTGTGATTTACTGTGAGCTAAGCTTATGGCTGTCACCCTGTTCCACCACTTGATTAGCATTTCCCTGGCTGATCTTGACTAAAGTTGGCTAAATTGGAACTAGAAAGCTGTCCTTGGAAAATAAACTGAGCCTTCCCTGTGTGCAGGAAGGAGACAGCCACACAGCCATGGGCCAGCTCTACTAAACCCAGATGTCTGGGTACAGCTACTAACACCATGACAGTGCAAGAGGAGGCATCTGTTTTAATGAGGCTTTATAACAAGTAAAGAACCTCCCTGTACAACTTAGTCGTGTTGTCACTGCTGAGTTTATCTCCCAGGATCCTGAGCATGGTGTAGCTCTTAGTGGTTGTAAAGCTCTCCAACAACCGGCACTCTGTAAATCACAATTGCTTCTGGAATCAGCAGTTTTTGGTCCCTGTGATGACTTGGGTTTAGGAAGTACTCCTTAAAGCATCTGGCTAAAGCCTGGGCAGACTGGATCTTTCAGGTGTTGGCTTTGGGCAGTCTTTTAGGGGAAAAAAAGAGAAAAAAAATCAATAAAGTCAGCAAGATAATATCCTTCTCCTGCATAGCATGTATGACACACAAAGGATCACAAAGCAGTAGAAATCTAAATTAGTGCAAGAAGGTCCAAACCCGATCTCATGTCAGGAGCTTGTTGTTCTTTTTGTAGCAGCTTAAAAACTAAATACGTCTAATGATGTCCTTTTAAAATTCCTAGCCACCTTCGTGGCCACATATGGAAGGAGGAGTCGGCTGCAAACCCGTTAATGCTGAAGAGTGTCTCAACCCTAGTGTTAACTGCTGGCTGCTGACTTTGTGCTGAAAATATGAAGTTCTATGTGCTGCATTTGTCATGCAGGCACGATAAGTGCAGTGCACACATGAGTTCATTGCCTCTTTTGACACGCAAGTGCTACAACAGCCAGCTGGGAATTGCCTCTCAGAAGGGCCCCGTGAGGGTTTGCACACAGGGTCCTGTTAGCTTTGCAGGGACTGGAAGCACTTGCAGGCCTAGGATGGTGAAAAGTGCATGCCTTTCCTTCTAGTTAGTGTTAAATCTGTAAAAGGAATAATTGGACACTGAAGATTACCCTGTCAGCAATATTTCTTGTGATTTTGGAGCTCCTTCGCAGAGAGCTTTCTTTTTCTAGTGGTTTGGGGGAAAATCCAAGTAACTGAATATTAGTCCCGTGTCCCTTTATGTAGTGTTGGATGGTAAGCACAGATCTCGGCACACAGGCTGTGCCAGAGCAGCGATTTATCCAGCTCAGCCATGGTCTGGACCAAACGCACTGTCCAGCAGATCCCAAGGGGTCGGGATGAAGGAAGTGCTCATTGCAGATGAATCTTTTGAACACTTTCAGTGGAGGAGGGAAGCATGAAATAGGTTTAATTTCCATCCTTGTGTTAACTACAACTCCAGCCTTGTGTGCAGGCTGTCCGAACGCCCTGTTGGGGTGTGATTCCTGCCTTCAGTGCTGTTACAGCCACTGCAAAGCAATTGCAAGACTCCTTGTTTGCTTTCCTGGGACAGGAGCTTTATTTCTCCTCTGATTACTTCCTTTCATTCCAGTTCCACCCTAGCAACTGGACATCCTCGTTGCTGGGGCAAGACTTTATGTTTTCTGGGACGGGGAGTCGACAGGAGGTCAGGTCCTGTGTGCAGCTGCAAGGCTGCTCCTTCTGTCTCAGCAGCTGTTCAGAAGGAACCTGCTGTTGTTTGCTGGCAAGGTGGCATCCCCTCCTTCCCTCCTTCACAAAAGTTACAAAACACTCCTTTTCCTCTTTTCTAGGAGCTTTGTACAACTGGGCAGCTCCCAAGGCTTCCTCAGAGGCTGGAGGCATCACCTCAGAAATCAATGCCCATAATAACTCTTCTGATGAACATGCCTGGGAAGGAGGTACTGGGGCGCTTCATCAGCAGAGATGCAGGGTCGAAAATAGTTGATGAGGATGGGGTGCTGGCATTTGGGGAGCACCATCGCCCTTCAAAAGCCATCTGACATCCTGGGGTCTGTCTTAAGAGGCCTATCAAAAAAAAAAAAGAGTAATCTGGGGAGAAGGGAGGTTCTGGGGGGTAGGATAGGAGCAGATAGGAGCCCTCCATCAGCACCAGAGAGGTGGTGCATGTCCTAGAGGAAATGAAGAAGATGGACCATTGCACTGCCTTCATCCTCCTCTACAACCCTGTCTCATCTTGTCCTGAAATGGTGCTTGAGGAGGGTGGCTGAAGAATCACTTTTAGGAGATCCTGGTGCCTCTGGTGCTGCAAAACCACCATATCCCGTATAGAAATATGCGTGGGTTCCTCTGAGCTGATGAGAGAGAAGGCTTGTCTTTCACTGCTGAAGTGATTTATTCTTTATGTGGGTCGTTCTTTGGGTAAGTCTTGTATGCACGTTCTGTCTTGTCCTGAGTACGTTTGCCTCGGAGCTGTCTTCCTCCAGGACGCTTTTCTTTGTGTTTTTTTCCCTTAGCTTTGTGGGTAACTTCCCCTTAGAACATCTCTGCTTAGCCCTTTCGCAGTTCCTGTGTGCCAAGAGGTGAGGGGATTTAGCGAATTCCTTGGTTTGGCCATTGGCAAAGGGCTACGGGGTGGCAGAAAGCATGTAGCAGTGGAAAAAACCCTGAGCTCAGCTTCCAGGCTGATGAGACTTGGTTCTGTCTGATCCGGCCAAGTTCAAGCCACTCGGTTCATTTAATTTTTCCTGAACAGAACAGCTTTAAATCAGGAACACATGAGCCACTGATTGGAGCATTTACATATCTTCTCCTTCAGTGGGGAAGCGCTCCGAGGAGGCCTGGGCCTGACACTGCCATTATTGAGATGTTTGTGGACATATTTGCCAGATTCAGCAAGCCCTCCAAACAAGGGTATTTTGCACCATCTGATCCCAAAACTCCCAACAATCTCTTGCAGCCATTTAGGAGAGCTCAACCACAAAGCAAATGGGTGCATGTTTTCCAATAAACCCATCCCTATGTTCCATGGAAGTGCCTTATACAAGCTTGTAGGTTGTGAGGTGAAGGACATCTCCATTGGAGCAGCTGATGCAATAAATGACCTGTCCAAACTCCTCCTGCAGGGAGACACTAGCAGAGATGGGGATAAAGCCCTGATCTCCTGCTGGAGGAGGACGCTGGGGCCCTTATTCTTCCCGAGGGCATCCAAGGTGAGGGAGAGGTGCCAGTGCTGGCAGGACTCGCTGGGGCGCCGCGCGCTCCCTGCCTCACGCTCGGCAGCCCTTTCTCAAAGGGCTGTTGTGTGCGGGCCCTGCTCCGTGTGCCCAGGGTGCTGAGCTGGCCGGCGCCTCGCTGCGCTCTGCTGTGCTGGGAGGAGTTGGGAATTGGTGCAGGATCTGGGACACCCAGCATTGCGTGGCGTGAGGAGGTGCTACCAGCTGGTTTGGGTGCCAGAAGGGGCAACCACAACAAGGATGGCACCTGGGTTTGTCACCCTCATTTTGGCTTTCCAGGGATAGGCATAGAGGATTGGGATGCTGGTTGGGCCCTGATGCAGACAGCTGCCAGGC
>JAUBOD010000743.1:2485541-2497918 GCA_032353885.1 Nothura maculosa
AACGGTCACATTTCTCAGCCTCGTGTCCCCGCTGAACTTTCTGTTCTCTTCTGTCATTTAATTCCAGTTTTTCCAAGCGATCAAAGGGTGCATCAAAGGAGACTGCTCTCCAGAGTGCCCAGAAGCTGCAAAGCTCTGATGTGCCAAATTCAACATCTCCTCAGCTACCGCCTTTCACACCATCTAAAGTGTCTTCTGGGCATATTGTAGGTGCTAAGCAATCCTTTGCAGCATTCACAGCAACAGCTGACTGCTTCTGCAGTGCTCAGCCTTATCCAGAGCAACTTTACTTGAGGGAAAAAAAAGCTTTCTTCCTCTGGTTCCAGACAGTATTCCTTCATTCCTTCCCCTACCTATTCTGTTCTTGGTGTTTAATATTCTTCTCCATAATCATGATGTCCTCCTTCATTATGCATTTCCTTTTCCAAGACAAATTACTCCAGTTTCCTCCAAGCCTTATATGAGTCTTTCCTTCCTCCTCATTCACTTGTTTCCTCTAAGCAACCAGATTCAATGGACAGATTTTTTTTTCCTTTTTGCATAGGGCTTTCCTCAAAACTCAGCCCTCTCCCTGCTCAAACATGCTTCCTGCTGACACAAGAGAGAATTAGGTCATCTGATTGCCAGTGTACGGAACAAATGCTACAGCAGCAGATGTTACAGCAAAACAGAACCCTGGGCTGCTCAGTGATCCAGTTTACCATGACCCAGTTTTGAGTCACTAACTATATCCCTGGTGTTCCAGAAAGTTGAGGCCTGATTTTATAAAATAAATAAAAGGGTACAAAGCTCGCCAAGTTCCACACACACTTACACAGATCATGTTCTTACACAGTCCAAAAGAATAGCAAAAGTAGCAAAATAATATGCAGAGCAGCAAATGCTGCCATTAACTTCAAGCCATAATGTTTTTATACACCAGCTGAACATGGTGTATAAATATGGTGTCATGTGTGCTGATGGGTCACCACACATGACAAAGGGTGGTGAAAAACACACTTACTGTGGACTGGAGTGGCGACGTTGTGGTTGTGTGGACATCAGTGGTTTGTAGAAGCAGGTTCCATGTGGCCAACCACTTGCTGCTGCTCAAAGACATTTGCAAAGCTCTGAATTACACTGATAGAAACTGGTCTGCACCAACTGCAGGAAACAAGTTTCTGAAAGGAAAAAGAGCACCTAAATTTCAGAGAGCACAAGGCAGATCTCCCATCTGTGCCACATACGCTAGTAAGAAAGAACATAACAGCAAGACCATATTTACACGGAGGCACAGCATTTTTTCCTGACATGGATCTATCACTTCCACGTGTAGGTAGATACTGCAAATTTCCGAGAGCCCTGCAGAAAACAAAAGCTGCATCTCTCCTTTCCTCATTCCCTGCCCCTTTACACTGCATTGGAATGCAGGAGCTGGACAGCACAGCCCTCCACATCTGCAGCCTGCTGTCCCATGCACAACCAAGCAACAGAGATGGTCACAGAAACTTATGTTTACCAAAGTAAATAATAGTCTGTGGCATCTAGAGGTGGTTTTGTGAACAACTCCTTCACATCTCCATTCAGAAACTCAGCACCCTCTGAAGCCACAAGCACAACCTATTGCTGCTGACTTCCAGCTCTGGCGAAGAGCTGTGGCTTGTACTTCTAAGCAAATTCCACACCAACCAATTTTTTGGAATGACTCGTTTGGTACCAGCAGGAAATCCCAAAGGAGGAATCACACATGGATATTCCCTAGCATCAGCATGCCTCTTCTAAATAACTTTGCTCTCCGCAAAATGTTCCCCCATAAAACAAAACTTCTTGGCAGTCTAACTCCAGCTCCAACTCCTTTCTCCGTCTCTTCCAGGGCCCTCTTTAAAGCCTTGGCTATGCCAGCATCAGGGATTAGGCTGTACATGGCTGTCCCAGCACAGAACAGAGGGAACATCATGTAATTTCCATTTTTCTCCCGCTTGGGCTCTTTCAGAGTCCCACACTACTTACGGCTTCCACGCCACATATTCTCCTGCCCGTTACTATGGTGCAGCCACTGGTTTGTCATTAATATTGTGGGTAACTTCAGATCCTTGACCTCTGGGCTTTCAGAGCTTTTCATGGTGTATTTTCCTCTTGATTGAATTGCTCTGCATTCCCAAGCAAAGCTAAAACAAAAATAAAACACTGCTGCTTTTGAACGTGGAAAATTCAGCCCACAAAAGGCAGGCTAGCAAAGGATGGAGACCCATTGAAGAACAGCAAACTAAAGGAAAACAGCCATTCTCTACTGTGGTCTAGACTGAGATTTACCTACAGCATCTGAGTCAAACTATGCTCCCTAAAATCCAAGCATGAACTCAGTATCTGGCCCAATTTGGACTAATAACACGTTGCCCCCTTGCCAGAGAATCTCAACTCACCTGATAAATTCCTCTCCGGGACATTTTCACAACAGTTTTCAGAGAAGAGTTCATGTTTCCAGACTACAGACAGGAAAATTGAGGCAGCAACACATTAAATTAGTAGAGCCACATGATGCACATGGTTCATCCCTTCCCATTTTGCATTCTTGCCTTAGAGAGCTAGGCTGGCATTAGCATATAGGGATAGAGGGATAGATGCTGCTATAGCAGGACCATGCTAATGTCTTTGTGTCTATGGGACTCGCACAGTGGGGCCTCGGTTGAATTACTAAGGCAAATTCTGCCCGTTCTCTAAATTCCAACTTGGAAAGCTGAATTTTGTCATAGCTGATTTGTACTGCTTGTAAAAGCCTCGCTTCAGACAGCAATCAATTGCTGGTGTCCATGGGAAATCGATAAGCTCACATACCCCAGGGTGAGTCTGTGGTATCCCTACTTAACAGAAACATGCTATTCTATAGCCTAAAGAAAAATAATAGCCATTACCCCGGAAAACACGATAATTGGAATATTTAGAGTCAATGACCGGAGCCAACATACCCTCAAATCACCTGAGGCGACCTGTTTGAGCTGCTGTGACCACTGGAGCAGTTTTAGGGCTGTTCTAACTTCAACTGTGGCTCCTCTAGGCCCGTTAGCAGGCCAAGAAAACACAGGCCTGAATAAAGTGCAGCCGCACCACGCAGCGCTTGGGGACAAAACCCTTTCCCCAACGCGGACACATCCCTTTTGGCAGAGCCTGGGAGCAAGGCCAATCCCACAACTTCTTCCCAGCGGAATAAGAAACTCCCTTTACAGTTTGTTTAGTCAAGAGGACACTCCAGCTGGCTCGGCTCCCCCAAGAGGCCTTCGCTCCTGTAAATCCGCCTCGCTAGGCCAGCTCGATGAGAGCAAGGCTTTTACTGTGGCTCTGAGGGCAAGTTTGCTGTAAGGGCCCCCCCAGCAGCCCACGTGAAAGCCCCTCATTGGGGAGGCCGGTCACATTCCACGTCAGACAAAAATGCTGCCTGACAAACAGGCTTGTCCCTCGGATCCCCAGCTGGAATACGGGGAAAAACCAGGACTGTGAGATCCTGCAGCTCTTCAAGGGAAAGCACATCAGTGCAAGCGGGTATTTTGCAATTTGAAGTAGAAATGTACCTAATATTTTGACAAAAGTCTTTTTAAAAACCTGCCTTTATAAAAATATCTTGCTCAGGGAATGATACAGAAGAAATGTAAATAGTGCTTCTAGATAGGCCTTGTAAGATATATAAAGATAGGCATTATCCTTCTTGGGTTAAAATCTATGAGATACTCAATATTGTCACTTCTTTATAAGGCAGATAAAAGTCCAAAGGTCATAATTTAGTTTCCCTCATATTATTTTCAGCTTATGCTCTCATTCAAAATGCTCTCTCTGGGCCTGGTACCAGCTTACTGCTTCCCAGCATTTTTTTTAAACCATTTATGAACAAAATAATGCTACTAGTGGGATCTTTGTACGTTACAAAAAGCTATATTTGTTCCCATGCAGTGAATCATGTAGGATTAGCCTGATAAGTCTTGCTGTAGCTTAGATTCAAAGCATCTGTTCTATACTTAGAACAAAATACAGATTTCCCTCTTGAAGCTGGGCTGCTTGGCCTTTTCCACATCCAGATCCATCCCAGAGCAGAGCTAGTGCTATCATGAAGCCTGTCAGGGCTCTCCACCCCCAGTACTCACCTCAGACCATGCCAATGTGCAGAACAGGGATGTGCTGACACTGTGTGCGAGCCCAGCAGAGAAAACAGATTTGAACCCGACCTTCCCTCCTGACATTAACACACTGGGCAGCCTCCTCATTCTGCCTTTTGAACATACTGACCTGATTATAACAAATAAATTCAACTCACAGAAATAAATTCAACAATTCAAGACTGAAAAGTCCTTACAGATGCTTTTGCTTCCTCCAAGGAGCTGTTCTTGTATACAAGGTTATGTGTGGATTACATATGGCCATTAAACATTAAGCAATAAGAATTATACATGTATTTAATTTCCTTGTTGTATATATTTTCTCTATCCCCCTCCCTCTGTTACAGAGGGATCAGAATTCAGCATGGACATTGAACAAGCATCTCCTTATCATAGAGGGAGAAGATTAATGAGACTCAACACTGAGTTCTTCACTTGGAAGTATTTCATTAGGCAGGCTTGGAGAGGAGATTATGATGCTGGAATGGAAATAGCTTAACCCATTTTATAAATTGGCACGAGTCAAGGTAAACAGCAGGCGTTGAACAGATTCCAATCGCGGTGTGGCACGCTTCACTTGCTGGATGATGATATAATTTCATCGCTGTTGATTAACTAATTTTGTTAGCATCTACAGCAGTCATCAATCAGTGCCTTGAGGTCACCAATTATCTCTCCACCAAAGAAATGACCAGTTTGCACATCAGACTATTAGCTAATAGGCACAATAAAAATGATACCTGGTCTTTAAACTGCTGCAGTGAGAGTCAGGTAACCGAGTTTTGTCCTAGTTCTGCTACTGACTTGCTGTCTGACTGTAGCCACTTAAGCCTGAATTTTGTAGAATCTGCTAAGTTTGGGGGTCCTGTTTCAGACAAGTGAGATGTTGTTTTCATAACCGTTTCTATTCTACTTTATATCATTGGAAAAACTGCAAATCAGTCCCTCAGTGCCTCCAAGTGAGTCCTCAAATTCAGAAGTACTAAACTTTGCAATGATTCTTTACCACTTTTAATCAACCTTGTACGGCCCGATTCCTCTCTGAGGTTTCTCCCAAAGAGAAGCCTCATGTCTGCAGCCCAGATCCAGCATCCTATGCATTAAATGCACTGATATAACCACCAAGCTGTAGTTTTCACACGGAGTCACCAGGGGAGGTCACAGCATTGCATTGTGTTTGAAAATGAACCACATAACAGCCCAAAATAGAACTCAAAAAATACACCCTCAGGTATGTTTCATCTGTATAGCCAAATAAAAAGCCTGTTCCATGCATTAGCATAGAAGAGCTGTACAGCATGAGGACAAACAAGCACACGTCTCCCCTCAAACTTGCAAATCTAATTAAGGAAGCAGATTTAGTTCCTTCACAGAGGAGGGCTGCACAGTTCTCCACTCTTGCACTGTTCTACATGCAGCACAATAAAATGCAGTGTTTTTATGGGTCCCTTTTAATCCAATAGTCAGGGGGCTCTTCCACCAAAGCTGTATGTGTCCTGGACAGTAATATTAAAAGCAGAACTCTGCTCTGAAGCAGAACAAAGTGAATCCTTCGTACTGTGGCACCTACCCATGGCATTAACAGTCAAGTGCAAAAAGCTGAACTTTGCACAAAGCTCGTGTGTGTGTGTCGCTCTGCAGATCTTTTGTCACAGCTCAAAGTGAAAATTCCTCCTGCCTCTGGAGAGGAACATTCCCCTCATCCTTTCCTTCATCTGTGTGTTATGGTTTTCTTCTAATTTCATGTCACAATCTGTGACAGTTGGTCACACGGTGTTTTGGGGTGAATAAAGCCCAGAGACCCTTTCCAAGCCTCAGTGCAAAGTGCCGAGCGTAATGAAACGTGTCAGCTTTGCTGTGAATCGTGCATTCATGAAACTCAGTGAATCTGCATGTGCAAGGAAAATCTAAGGGACACGTAGCAGCACAGAGCCAGGCGAGGGGGGTAGAGGGAGGGGACGAATCCCAGTGAAGCACTTAACAACTCTAATAACAGCAAAATAGGCCCTTATAGCTCGAAATTAATCAACTCGTTTGAGTAATAATTCTAAACTATCAGCTAATGCTGAAGCTCGGTGGAAAGTAAGAATGGTTCAGCAGCAAAGTTAAAGACATCTGGATTATAGTGCAGCTCTGCCTTATACAACCAACATATACCTATGCAAATAATATTTTTGTGCCTCTCCCTTTGATGCAAGAGGAACAAAAATGCTTCCTTCGGGTCAAGCTTGTTTCTCTCATCTACCAAGGTTACCTGTCCAGGTGGACATTGGCTGTCCCTGAACAGTGGCCCATTAGCCACTGTGTCCTCATCCCAGGTGGTACTTGAGAGTTTATCGTGGTAGGGACAGGGTAGACATTGAAATGGGTCCTGCAAATGGGGAGGATCTTGTACAAAAAGCAAAGCTTTGTGACTTAAACCTGCCAGACTTTGCTTTTTCCTTCCCTATGACTGGCAAAAGAGAGATATCCCTAAACAAACATAAAATACACTAACTGTATCAGAAAGAAAAGCTTCAAAATGTTAATATTTTCCTGCATAATGTCAATGAGCAAAAGCCACAGTCCCCTTGTATTTATCCTCCTCGTAGTTTATTCCCCAAACTCAGTCAATTAGCGAGGAAATGAATGGCTCGATTCTCCAGTGGAAACAAAAGGCAACACGAGCGCTCAGCATCCCCAAGTATCACACGATATACACTCTGGGAATTGCCTTGATGCAAGGCAGGCACTGGGGTACATTTCTACACTGATTACTGTAAAGAAGCTGCTCTGCTTTTTTTCGTTAGTTGGTTTTGCCCTCTTTTTTTTTTAATTTTCTTTTTTATTTAGTGTTCTCAGTAACCTGTCAGCTGAATGGTCCTGGCTGTATACCTGGTTGTTGCTCTGCTGCTACAAAGAGCATGAATCTGGATCAAGGCAACCAGTGCTGGTGGTTGGGCCCCACTGCCAGGTGCTACCAAAAATCAGACTGCCACCTCCGAATGGGACGAGCAACCATCTGACTTGTTCACAGAAAACCAGGAAAACAGCGAACTCCCCGTGCACAAAACTCTGTAAACCAGGACAACAGATGCAAAAATGTGCATGTCACATGAAATAGAGCTAAAAGAAATAACTCTTGGATGTGCAGACACTGCTTCCAGAGTTTTATACAGCTCACCTGCAGCTCTTGCTTAACTATGGATTTAAGCCTCAAGATGTCCTTACAAGATAAGGAGGGTTTATGACTCTGTTTTACATAAAGGGAAATGAAAGGATAAATGGCTCCAGCAAAGCTTACACCTGCACTGGGATCAGAAATAAAACCCCAGGCAGTTTTGCTAAAGCCCTTGGCGTTAGCCCAAGGCCATATTCTTCCACCTCCTAACACACGAGAGGAGAATCTGCTCTCTGCAACAAGGTGTCCCGGCCTGGAAATGCAGCTCTGAACTGCACCAACGTGCTGTGAGGGTTCATGCAGCCCCCTCGCCACCTCCCTGAAGTCCACGGAGATGCAGGGAGCACCGTCTGACACGCAGCTCCGTCTCTGCCACCCCCCATCTCCAGCCAGTCTTCCTATTGTCCTGGACCAGCCACATCTTCCTCCTTGACCCTGAACTCTCCTTCTCCTCCCGCATCTGCTGCCTGCAAATCTTCCTGTCACCACCTCCTTTCCCAAATGCCAAGGCCTTGATGCATCCTTGTTCCTCCAGGCCTGAGTCACCTCTTGTCATGGAGAACAGCATGGAGCCCTGCTCTCACAGCTCCTTCCCAGTTGCCCATGACGCAGTATTCCCACTCAGAAGGACAAGACCAGGGCCAGCTCTATCTCCATGAGTGCCAGGACGAGGGCCCTGTTGTTTCAAGTACATCCAGGACCACGAGACGCCACAGGACACGGATTAGCGGGGTGCTAGTGGGATGTGAGGCCTGCAGCCCCCATGATTTCATTAGTAAAAACTTGCTCCAAGATGGCCCCTCCTGCAGCGCCTTATCTACAACCTACTAGGATCCCCATTCAACGTAATCCCTCAGATTCCAGGCTCATCTCTCTCATCCCTCCTTCTATTCCCAATTTCTCCCTGCCACAAAGCAAAGTCACTGTTGGTGCAGGACTCTGCCAATTATACAGAAAGCCACAGGGCCCAGCTTCTCCTAAGCATATGCTGCTCATCATACGCAGGTTTTGAATGTTCAAATATATCTCCTGTATTTTTTAACTGACATTTTGCGCAATTACCAAAAATCTATTCCATACCATCCTGTATATCATATGAAAAAAGGCTTGAGGGACAAGCTTTGCTGCAAGCCATTACAGCGTGCTCTATTATCAAACCTAACGAAAACAAAATATCCCCAAAAGGAGATAATTAATCAGTAGGTCCTGTTATCTCAGCAATTTCAATACTTATGATACATATGCTTGCAGGGAAGCCTACCTGTTCAGTTCAAATGATCCGAGCAAGAAATACATTTTCCAAACAAAGTCTCAGTTAAGTCTCTGGCCAGAAAGGGTTAAGTGTTAAGAATTAAGTGATGGACTTCCAAACCTTATATCTTCCTCGGGAAGTGCCCTTAATAATTCTGGTGTTCTAAGTTTGTATAAGTGTTTTTAATTACATAGGAGAAAAAAAAGAAATGAAGTAAAAGCTGAGCCAGCTGCCAGAGCTTCCAGAGGACCAACTGCATTCACAAATCTTGTAATCTTTTTATGTTCATTATGAGAATACTACAGAAAAAGGGCAATCAGATCTTGGCCAACAAATTAAATGCTTGTTCAAAGATTAATTCACATCATCTGTAGTCCATTAAATATTCTCTTTTGCCAGGGAATATAATGCAATATTTTCAATGGGAATAATTCCTGCTGTTGCCAAGAGCTTGCAATTTACTGGCTCGTACAGCACTGACATGGGAGTCACAGGGCTATGGGCACAGCTAGAGAGATAGCATAGCAATATACAGTGTGAGACATATGGAGCAAATCTGCTGCATTCTGCTGTTAAAAAAACCCTAATAATGACTCTGCAAAGCAGCCAAGTGATGAGGGGGATGCAAACCCATAACCCAATCAGGGTCCATCCTTCGTATAGTATCATGAAGGGAACAATTTGTTGCTGTTGTGTTTGAGGGATTTTCTTTGTCTCCCACTGAAAGTACATGGGGATTTCACTCAAAAAAAAAATCAGAAGATATGGCTGAGGAAAGTGTGACTTTTAATTCTGATGCTTAATCTGAGACATCATAACAGGGAAGCCCTTCCAAGAATAAACGCACAATATTTTCAAATGCAGATCCCTTAATAATACGTATCTCCCTAATCAATGCATAATTCCTCTTGGAATACACAGTGCCAAAGCATAGCCCTACTACTCTGCATTAGTTTTACATTTGCTAAACACAAAGATTTAACTTTCATTTCCCAGGCAGAAACTCTAAATTAAATAGGGCTTCTGGATGGGATTGCCCAGGTAACTGCTCATTTAACCTAGAACACATCATTTATAACATGGCCAAATCCACCTAGAATACAATGCAGCTAAATTCTCATGCTTTCCTAAATAGATATCTCTACGTAGATGACAAAATTAACTGCTTTGAGTTGTTAGACCAGACACCTCCAGAAGTCTCTTTCATCCTAAGCTTTTCTACAAGTCTATGAGAACAATATGATGTTCTCCATTCTAGTACAACTAGAAATAATTATTTAGAAATAATTTATCATCCCCAAGTCCCAGGCTAGAGAGAAAGGCAGTGGAAAAAAGGTGGTGTTTCCAGATTAAAGATCTAACACTTTTCCACCATTCTTTTCTCCTTACCTTGTGGAAAACTACCCATTCCTTATTTTATTCCTTTCACTAGCAAAACAAATGCATCTTTTCATTAGAGGTACATAAAGTATTTAGTATCTGATCCTCTGATCCCTTTTTGCTATCAAATGCTTTTAGAGACACCACAGCAAGAGGTATTCCATGATAGTGGTTAATTACCCAAGATTATTGGGAGATGATTGTTTTTAATGCAGAGATTCTCACACTGTAAGAACAAACTATTCAGAGAGCAGTTTTCAAAGAACACTGGCAGCATCTAAATAGCAAATACAACATTGAAAAAACAAACATAGGGTACATTGGTGAGCACTGCCAGATAAATCCAGCTGATAAACTGATCTAGGGGATTTAACGGATGAGATGCAGGCTGATATTCCCACCCTAGATTTAGGTGCACGGTCTTTGCTAGTCGAACATATGGTCTTTTCCAGATGTTCCTCTGTACCCCAGCTGTTGAAAGACATGAATTTACAGATGCCACAATCTGTTAGATTGGTTTTGTTCTGGAGTTATCTATAATAAACAAATCACCATGAAATCTAGGTGCCACAGTGCCAGCATTAAAGCATACACTCAGATATAACATACCCTGCAGTGGCTTTGTCTGAGGCCCAAATCAGAAGCAAATGGTGTTTTTCTATGGAATTACTGGCTTCTGGAACAGATCCCGCTTGCATGCAGCTCCCCGTGGAAGCTGGAGGCCGGGTGATTCACAGTGCCCATTTGAAACAGGTAAAGGGTAGAACTAAGGATATGCAGCTTGATCCCAAAATAATTTGTGGAAGATGTTCTTTTCTGCTCGATAAATGGAGAATTTATCTTGCCTCTGTTATATGCATTGTCTATTTCTCAAATGAATCTCTCAGAAGTAAACAGGGGATCTGCAAACTGTCTAATGAGCTGTTACTCTTTTTTTAAATCAATTTTATTATGATGCTCAATAAATATTAAGCTTTTATTTTCCTGAGCTCTTCCTTTCAGGAAATGTCAGCCAAAAATAACCCAGCAAAAAGCGAACATTGTGTTTGCCTTGGCCTCAGGGACTCACCATGTTCCCAGAACAAGGGCAGAACAAAATACTAGGCCTAGGCACAGAGCCTGGCTCAGAAACCGGGGACTGCCTGAAACAAGTTTGCACATACTGGGAGCCAAACCTGTATTCCAGACTCTGCCAAGTGTGGTGCTTTTCACTTACTTTCCCAAGACCGTGCAAGCCACATCAATATCTATTTTCAAAAAAAGGCTTCAGCACATCCAAGGTGTTATGCAAATATCCTCTTACACTCCACTATAATACATGCACTGAAATAACCTTTTATGAATGTCACTGCAAATGCATTACATACATTATTGTTTTGGGATTCATTACCAACTGGAGGTCAACAATCTTCTGTTGTGCTATATATTAATACATCTATTAATACACATATTAATATAACCAACTAGAAGTGTCTAGTTGTCTCGCACTATAAAGAAATAGGGTCTCATGCCAAGCTTGTGAAGAAGAATCTGGACAACAGGCTGTCTGGTTTTGACCCTTGTATTGAAATAAAAGAATGCCCTCATTTCTTCAAATGGGACCCTGGTGGAACAGGCTCCTCCTATTCCAACACACTCCAACTTAGGTTTTATGTGTTTTCATTTTCTACTTGAAACATTTCTGAAGATGATTCATCTTCTTCTGAACACAATTGACATTAACACAATTCCTCTGCAATCAATCAAATCACATTAAATTGGGGAGTCTCACACAGGCTTACAGACAACCACATGTTGATTAATTCCAGCCTCTAAACTGCTTTTAGTTTCACTGGTTAGTCAGGAGCAGGAGCTATAAAAATAATTTAAAAAATTGTACAGCAGATAAGGAAGGACATTTGCACTGCCCTATTACGAATGCCAGTCACACAGCAGCACTATGTCACACTGACAGACAGTAATAACTGCAGCAGATTAAAATGTTTCCACCAAAAATGAACTATTTCATTTCTGACTGCATACTTGAAATGCTTTGATTTACATTGCCAAGGTGAATCGAAGCAGATTTCTGCACCGTTCCCCTTACTTGCAACACTGATGAGAGTTGGTATCTGGATGCCTCCTACCCCACTTCTTCACAGTCTGGGCTTCTTTGGGGAGCTACAGCTCTCACTGCAGGTGCATTTTGATCATGGGGTGTTGTGGGACATGATCTGGCTGGGGAAGCTGGTTTACACAGGTGACAAGAGCGAAACACCTCAGCTATAATCCCTAAAAGTACTCTGGTATATTAATGTTAAATTGATCCAAAAGTTTTTTTAAATGCTCAAATGTTCTCATTGACACAAAACTGAATTTAAACTGCGCTGGACCCTGGGAGAGAAAACAAAATAAAACGAGTTTCATTCCTCAAAACAGGCTGCCTTTAGGTAACTTGCCTCTGTAGCTGTTGGGAATCTTG
>JAUBOD010000743.1:2498018-2514642 GCA_032353885.1 Nothura maculosa
CGCTACTGTCAGACAGTTTTGGCAACAGCAGAAGCCCAGAACAACAATAATAATCATCATTGTCGTCCTGGGCTCTGTAGTTTTCTCTTAAACAGCTTTGACAGGACTTGTTGAATAGGCAAGAAAGTCCCGAGACTTTCAAGATGAAAGTAGAAATACGAGAACAACTGTCAGACTTAATCTGAGTTAACACCACTAACACTGTGACCAGAAATACTTTTCCAGAAACACGCAGGCAGCACGCTGAGCACGAACCAAAAGATGTTGCTCCTGGAGTGAGTCTCACTCTGCTGCTGACGGGTTCAGTTATTACTTATTTGGGGTATTTAACCCATTTACACTGGCTTCCCCATTGGCAAATGAACCCAAGGATACCGAAATCCCTGGGTGATGCCAAGATAAGTGGCTGCATTCAGCTGTACATTTGTAAAATACTGGATTTGCTACCAATACGCTTATTCTTGCCTCTGTTTCGCCAGCATTGGTAACTTTGCTAGGTATTTCAAATGAGCAGCTTTGTATTGCTTTTTCCCACACATGCACAAACTCTGCTACGACTTGTGCAGAGCAACTCCTAATAAGCCCCTGCACCAGGTTGCACATACACCTCATTCCTGCCTCAGGGCCTTATTGCAGATCCATGCAATACCAGCCTAAAACATGACACCACTTAGGCAGAGGAGATCAAAATGGGATTAAACCGTCTGTTGAGCTCAGAATATGGCTGAGCTGCTGGTCAGTTTGAGACCAAGGGAGAGATCATCAGTATCTGCCCTGCTTCTTCTCCTCCTGCTTGGAGCCTTCCACTTGTCCAGACAGGACATCAGGCTGAATCCAGCAGGAGAGACCTTTAATTCTGGGGCAAAATAAGACCTACTTTTCAGCAAAAGCTTATAACCTCCAACAAAACATCCTGCTGCGTCACTTCGAGCACTGGGGCACTTCTGCAGCTGGCAGCCCTGCACACTGTCTCTTTGCGTTCCTGCATCGCTCATCTCCCCACCTACCCACCAGTGTATCTTATTCAACATGCACATGATAAGCAGTGGGACCCCTTGCTTGGTCCTCTGTTCACTGAATGGACAATATATAAACACCAGGCACTGGCAACACGATGGTAGGTTGTCAGAAACCTCTGTGGACGGAGCACATGCAGGCCTGACCTCCAGCCTCCTCCATCCATCACACCATGTTAGCTGATATGATAAACACCGTAAATAGAAACAGCTTGTTCTGAGCAATAGCTGTTAAACCAATAAACAGCCAAAACTTCGGAGAAAAACCACTATTTTTCCCCATTTATCAAACAAGACTCTGTATCTTTTTTTTCCTCCCTGTTTTTAAACAAGTTCGGTTTGTGGAGATTGAAGAAAAACAAGACGTCCTTTCAAATCCCTTCTCCGGATCAAACCTCATTAGGTTTTGATGTCAATGGTGCATAGAACGCTGACCGCTGCCAGCATAAGTATTTGGCAGCCGGGCTGTTACATAATACAATCCTGTCTTTCACAGGAGAGAGATCTCTGTGCTACTAAATGTGCTAAAATTTAACCCACTGCTTTGCACCATCCGGCCAAAACAACTCCATACATTTTCCATAGCACTAAAGGATGATTTTAAAAAAATCAGTTTGAAAAATAATATATCCTGCATATTAAAATCATATACGTATTTATTTAAGGAAGTACACACTTCCCTTTCCCTGGCTCTGACCGATCTACTCTGAAGGAGATACTTGTCCCAAAAAGCAAGAGTATTTAAAAAAAAATGTAAATCTGTCAGAAAGAAAATATTAATAATAAAAAAAAAAGGGTGCTACTCTCAAACTGTGTCACTGCCTCATGGAAAGGTTTGGAATCAGAACTCTGGAAACTTGAAATGTTTTCCAAGGCTGTTTACAGTAAGTTTGAGTTTTCAGCTCCCATGAGTAGGGAAAAGAAAATGTTTAACTACATTTTTTTTTCTCCAAAAAGGCTTTTTAGTTGTGCCATGTATCCTGTGATACTAAAAAAGTTGTATGAGCTTGGAGCCATACAAATCAGGGTCACTTTTGGTCCCACTTGTCCTTTCTGCCAACAAACTGACATGCTGCATACATGTTTTACAGTGCCAGATGCTGAGACAGGTGATATTCCCACCGACCCCAAGATTTAAAAGAAAATAATAATAATAATAAGCTTCTCTGACCTCCACTATAAAACAGTCCTGGGCCAGCCCCAATACCTTATGTTTGACTAATACCCTCCTGATATTAGTCACTGATATTAGTACATCTAGGAGAAGATATCCCAATTATGGGGCTTGGCTGACACTAGAAGAAAAACGTGAGGATTTCACCCCTACTGAATCAAATGGAAAAGGGGCCAGGAGTCTGTTACACCCAGCTTAGCGTCACTAGTACTACCCAGAGGGCCTCTTGAAGTCTTGGAGAAACATTTTGGGGACACAAATACCCTTCATCGGCAACAGAAGATTAACAAGATCCAATCGAGGACTAGCAAGTCCTTGGGCTCAAATTAACTTCTAAGAATGGGCAAACAGGACCAGCAAGCACAATCTCCAGCTTGGAAATGGCCAAGTTGGCCTGTGACACTACAGTGTCCTGCAGCACCCTCCACACCATGGCCTGGAGATCATCTCCCAGTGCCCGCTGCTGAGTTTCTTAGTCTTTAGGAAAACTTAGTTTACTTGGGAATTTATTTTTTGTTTCCCTGAATCAGGAATTAATTAGCCTGCATAGCTCTGTGTTTAGACGTTGTGTATTATGTTTTGCTGGGCAGATGGAGGCCTACAACAAGCACTACATAAACAAACTCTTGTTAATCAAGACCTGGAGCAGGCAAGAGAGCCTGGGGACAGGAATCAACTAAGCAGAGACCAGTCCCAAGCTGGTAAACGAGCACTGCAGAGATGCACGAGCACATCTGAACTCACCTTCCACGTGCTGCGATCTCCATCGCCAGGGTCTCAAGTAACAGATCCTACTTGGAGCACACTCCCGCAGCCTTGTTGCTGCCATTGGGACCAAGGCAGCCTCCTCCAGTAGTGGGGTTTGGGACAAGGCCGCCTTCTCACTTCTGCAAACCGAGCGGCCCCTGCAAGGCCCAACACCCAGCCTTTCCTCCCATCCGCCTGCTCCCTTGACGAGGTGATGATACAGCAGAAACCTGGCTCCCACCGCCTGTTGTTACAGCCAGTGAGCTCAGAGGTTTCTCTTGGCTCATGGGTCACCTTGTGCAACCAGGCTAGGGGTGTGGGGAGCACGGAGGGAGAGCGGATCTGCAGCGTTAGGGGGAATGGAGGAGAGCTTAGCGAGGGTTTTACTGGATGTGGAAGCAATTAACAGCTTGAAGGCGTCATGGGTGAGCATGGAGAATGGCTAGGGCAGGCAAAAATGATGACTCTAGGGAGCGAATTGATGATGGCCTTTGTGGACAAGGACACAAGGAAACTTTTATCCAACAGTCTTTGCACTCATTCCCTTTCTCCTGCTATCTTATTCATGCATAGCATATAGCTCTCCATCCCCAACATTTTGAGCTCACTTAAAGTTCAGCTGCTTGAGACATCCTTATTGGGGCACTACTGGAATCCTGAATAATCATTTCAATGCCATCTCTACATGATTTCCTTACAGCCACAAGCAGGAATCCAATTGCTTTTCTTCTTAAGATGTAGACATTTGACTAGGTTAAGATATGCAGCACTTGCTCAGATGAAAGATACCAGCCTTTTGTTACATGTTTGTCATACATAAATCCATATTGCTTAACAAAATTTGCCACTTTTTTGTTGAACTCAAAATCTTAAGTCCTATTACTGAAGCATAGCTTCAAACTCACTCTTACTAATAAGAGGTGTTGAACTGTAATTTTATGATAGCCTTTCAAGCAAATAATTCAATAGAGGTATATTTGCATGTTATTCATGTTTGCCTGTTACTGAGTTTCCACTGTCAAACAGAAAGAGCAAGACTTGATGACTACACATCTAAGCTATTTCAATCCCACAAACTATTTACTTGTGCAAACTCTGCCATCTACACATATTGCTCAGAATTCAAGCATGCCAAAGAGTATATCAAAACCTTTGATGCCTAAATCACTACATGAAGCATCTTAAACCTCATAGAAACCAGTGTCTTTCAACAACACTTTGTTTAATATCCTCCATTTTCCTCAGGGAAAACGTTTCCCCTTAGAGTTGTGTTTTGACTCGTAACACCATCTGGGATTAATATAAGAAAAGTTTCTTATGACATTCTTTGAAAGCAATTCAATCAGTTCTGTAAGAAGCTTTGATTTTTACAAGTAGATCTTTTTCCCATCATAAGGAATGTCTTCCTTAAACTCTTACACAGCACATTTTCATGGATACAGATCTGTTTTTGTAAGGATGCATCTAGATTTCAGTGTTCATGTTCTCTGGTGGTCCACTGTGAAATTTAAAATCCACCATCAGACCAAGGTCAGCCTCTACATTCAGGTCCTCACCTCTGAATCTGGAGAACCTACTTCAGCACTACCTCTCAACTACAATCATTTTAACCAATAATACCTGGAAGTTCTCAGCTAGGGCAGCTATCTGGCACTTCTCAAGGTGACCTGCTAGTTTATGTTAGCTGCCTTCAAGAATGGTGAAAATATTTCACTTTGTTTTATGCTTATCTTAAAAGTCTGGGCCTGGTCTGTCCTACAGAAACATGAAGACCTATTTGAGATGGTAGAGAAACAGTTTTCATGTAGCAGGAATCTTCTAAGAACACAAACAGTTGCTCAAGTTACACAGTGCCACAGTGGGCAGCGAGAGGAGAAAAGGGCCTGAAAACTGTCCTGCAAGAACCTCGTGCTGGATTTAATGGCCAGGGAATTAAGCCATGACACGTTGTTATAGCCATTTTAGGCCTGCATTTTAAGCTTCACCAAGCAAAACTGTGATCTACTTATGTAGACCTATGACCACAGAAGAGGGCTTTTTCTCTGGTCAAGTTTTGTTTGCGAGCTGAACTCGCCAGGAACTAAAAACTTTGGTACATCAACTTAGTCCTCATTTAGTTGTGAAACAGAAAAATGGCTTTAGTTGCAAATAGAAATGTAGTAACAGCTTTGGTTCTCATGTTGCAACTCGTCTTGCTTGTACCCTCTCTGGAATAATACAAATTGAATTCAAGATGCTCATTTAAATCCTCTAACTTCTCTATCATTTGAGGTATGCTGAACAATTCAACATACAGACCTGTTAGTTGAACACGATGACACCATATAAACAAACATGGTGTTATCTTTCACTGATACTGACCTGCTTTCTTGGTAAATAATAACTCAAAAACTAGATAAAATATCGTATGATATACCCTTGCAGTATATCAGCCCAGTACTTCACAAACTCTTTTGTTAACTACACATCCATTCACCAAATCCTCACGTTGATTTTCCTTTTCTAGAAACATCCCTTTGTAATAATCATATATGCTACTCATGCTTGCAGACAGCATATTCAATTGGGTACAAACCAAACAAAAATAAATGAATGTGTCAGACCATCTACATCGAGATGATCAACTGTCTCCAGCAGTTCCCTAAGAGGCAAGGACTAGGTTTTTTGGCCAGTCCACAAGTCCGGTAATTTATATGCTACTAATTATTGGCCCCTCAGGACAACATGACCCTCTCAGAATCATCCCCTATTTATTTTTTCCCCTCAGATGAGGCAGTCTGACAATCAAATTTTATGAAAAAACGCTCAAGATGAAGCTCGGATTTCAAGACTTCAGGCTAGGAGGTTTCAAACCATACAGAGGCAGACGTTTCTACACAAGTCTTGGAAGAAAAGGCTAGTCAAAATTCAGGTTTGGCCAATGTATCAAGAACTGAAGCAAGATCTTTACAGCTGAAGTCCTTAGTCATTGTAACTTGAGCTAGAAGTAAAATTGTCTTGAGCTAGGCCTGTAACGGCCAGTCTCTAGAGACTTAGCAGAGATATCTCTAATGCATGCTCAGCGTATTACACACACTGTCCCATACCCTGAAGTGGTGCCAGGATTTGGCCCACATAGAGTCCCCTGCTCCACCCTCAGAGGGCAGCGAAAAAAAGAATTCTCTAATTCAAGAGTGCTAAAAATAAACAAACAAAAAAGAATTCCAGGTTGGGACATTTTGTGCTACAGTACCACCCAACTGACTTCATTACTTTCTTCAAATTCCCTTTGGCAACGCAGCCCATTTCCTAACATGGATCATGGACTCAGCATTACTTCAGAGGGGATGTAAACAAGCCAAGTTATCCAGAATTGAAAATTAGCTACTGCACATATACACGTAACATTTGCAGAACAATTTCCCAACATGCACATTTGTACCAAGAGTCCTAACGTCCCTGTGGCGCAGAGTGATTTACATCCGAGGCGTGTGTGACAGATTGATGTTATCCATCCAAACAGGCTGTGTTCTATGCCATGTATCAGTTCTCAGGCTTGTTTTCTTTTAATTTTCTGTATTAAAAAAATAAATAAAATCAATCAGGGAATTAAGGAACAACTCACCAACCTCCCAGATTTTATTTTTCCCTCCTCTTTTCCCTCAAGTATATGTAACAGTAAGCCAGACTATCCCTGGTTGTTTACAATGGACCAGCATGGCTGGGAAAAGGGAAGCTAAAAAGAGATGGCACCATCAGGCATCTTGTTCCAAGGCCAAAGACAACTGCAATCCCTCAGCAAACCTCTGCTTGGGAACGTAATTCTCAGGCTCTGCCTATATGGCATGTTCAGAATCTACTGACATGCATGCATATCCAAGCATTGCATGTTCTCATCGGGAGGAAGCCAGATCTAAACACTCCTGAGTTTTGGGAGAATCTGGATGAAAGCTGCATGGCCCAGGTCCACCTCTCACTGCAGCCAAGTGCCCAATCCTGATCTCACTGAAAACAACGGCCAAACTCTTGGCCAAACCCTTGGCGAAGGATCCTGCGCAGACTGGCCAACTGTCTATCATTTTTTGAACTACATAAGCTCTTATTTTTACTATTTTACCTGACTAGCCTCTCCAAAGAGTGTTTTTTCCCACCCTGATCTCACTCAAATGATGTCAGAACAAGGGGCGGAGGGAGCAGGGAGACAAATACAGAAATGTGATAAATGCTGAAGCTGGAAACAGCAAATCCAAGAAATAAATATAAAAAGTAGATACAGTGCCAAGGCTGGATACAGCAGCTGAAGAAAAAGGGAAATGTAAAACTTTCTTGGCAAGGGCACATGGATTCATCCAGCTGAAAGAGGCACATTCCAGCCCACACCACTGCAAGCAATAATCTATGTTCCCCTTGAGAAAATACAGATGTTTGTAATTTTTTTGATTTTTAACTGCTCATATGAAATAACCCTGTTGTCTTGAAAAAATTCCTTTAGGACTTGGTATTGCAAATGTTACTTCTGTACAAACTGTAAATTGCTGACTCAAATCAAACGCATACAAAATTACATCCAGGGCATTTCTGAAATGCATTCTAATAATAAAAATGTACTTGAAGATTAAGTGAGGCCAATGAATTAAAAATGCATTGAGGCTAGAAAAGATGCAATTCAAAAAAATAAAGAAATTGCAGTCAGATCTTTTCTGGTCTGCAGTGTCCTCTGGTTTTACAACATCTATTTCAGAACTACTTGCAGAAATTATATCCATGAAAACTATAAGAGATTTTAGTCTTCTTATTTCAGTTGAGCTTTCTCTTATTGCAGTTGAGTTAATACTGCTAAAATTTCATTGTCTTTTAATCAGATGTTGCTGATTTACAGGAGCATAAGCGGTTGGAGAGTACAGTCATCACATTCTTAGAGAAGCTTACTGAATTTGGCACCAACCTCATTGCTGGCAACTCCTGTGATCTGGGGCAGAGAAACATTTCAGCTGAAAAGGCCTAATTCTTCCTTGCCTTTCCCTGTACATTTTTATTTACATCTGCATAGGCATCATATATGTGAGCAGTCCTTATTATTTTCAGTTCTTGTGGATGCAAAGAGCTGTAGTCTCGAACACACGAAAAAAACTCAATGTACAAATACATTTTAGAACACAAGGTTTTAGTCTTAACAATAATTCTTCCTCTACATATATCAGAGGTTCTCTTTTTCATTGTTCTTTTTTCTTTATTTTCTTTTTTTCTTTTTTTGGCTTAAAAGTGCCACAACTTCAGACTCCTGGCAGAAAGATAGCCTTGGGATACTCAGCTGCCTCAAGGGAAGATGATGTGTTTAAAATACCTCTTCACAGAAGGGCCCATGAGCACAAAAGTCACCACTCAATCTGTCAAGCTCCGAATTCAACCTCAAGGCAGTCACTGGGGAGAAGTGTCCAATCTACAGCTGCTGTAAATCCTCCTGCCTTTGCTGAACACGGCCAATTTGTATTAGTAGAGAATCTGGACTAAAATTTGAAAAAAGTCCAGGATGGACTTAAACGTGCTTATTCCTGTAGTTAGTGTTCTTGAGAACTTTTGGTCCTTGAAGATGATGGACATCTTCTGAAGATCAGACTTGACCATCATAATAACATAGTCAATGTCTGCATGGACATCTGCACCCAACAGTAGGACCGCACACTCCCAGTAAGGAGTCTCCCCATGCTTATCTACAAGTGTAGCCACCAATAATGAATGGATACGCATTACATAGTTCATCTTGTCCTTGCATCAATATTTCCTTAACCATAATGAGACAAACTAGGAAGATGGAGGTGAACAGAGATGTGGTTTGATGCGACATCCTTCATCATCTTGATACCTCAAGCAGCTTCCCTAGTTCCTTAACCTCTCAAGTGTTTCATTTTCTGTACTCTGAACAAGTCTGCTAAAAAGCCCCCAAGTGACCTGCTTGGCAAACAATTCTATTGTCTTGTTCACCTCACAGTCAAAATGGTTTTCCGAATGTCTCATTTAAGTACACCTGTGCTGAACTTCAGGATGTGAGTCTTTGCAGGCGTCACCTCTATCTACCTCAGGAATATCCTCCCCAGCTTCATTTTTTCCCCCTCATTTTCAATTATTAATAGTCTAGTCTCCCTCCTAAGCCCTGTAGGAAATTGGAATTGACCATTTCAGATATACCATAAAAATAGCATCACTCCTTCCTGCCGAAAGGAAACATGGTTTTATTATTTTCCAGGCTCTGCTGTATCAGCAGCTCCAAAGAGCAATTTTAAAAATGAAGCCTCCAAGGTTGGTAAAAGACATTTTCTTACTATCTAAGTATCTACCAGTCATCAAGTGTCTGTTGCACGCATTTGGTGGTGGCTGTGACAATGGAAAAATGTACAATTTCATACTTAAAAAGATCTAAGGTACTTAGGGAACCTGCTGTAGTTAAATAAATTAGAATATTTTGCTTCAAATGTCAATACAGAGTACTTGAGATTATGATGGTATAAATCAAATAATTTTAGGTAAAACAAAAATGGTTCTCATATTGGAAACCAGATATTTAACAAACAAGAGTTGTTCTTTGTTCACTGATTATAAGGAACAGTTTTTTTCATTAGCAATGGATACAAGGCATACAGTTTTGATCCAAACAATCCTAAAATTCAGGGAGCTTGGATCTAGAATTTGAGCACATCTCAATTTCCTCTTCTTATTTCCTTACATTTGTGTCAATCTTGAAGCACAACCAGGGCCAAAATAACAATTTCCAGGATCCTGTTCAAGAGGGAGCCTTCAAGTTGCTAAGAAAGGAGTTTGCCATTAAATCACCTCCTCACCTGCCAATTCTCCTGCAAGACGAAATCTGGGCAGCTCTGAGCAGTTGCTTCAGTGACCTGATTTGCAAAGTTACAAGGTGAACCTCATGTAGTTTATACACAACTACTATATATCTGAGTCCTTGTCAGATACAGTTCTTAGGATTGTTATTCATCAAAGACAAGACATTTTCTTTCCTCAGTATGAGGAAACTTGTTTTTGTTTTTACAATCCATTGCGTCAAAAAGCCTGGCCAGCAATTGTAAAAACTTAGCTCCCTTAGGATAGTAAAAATTGCCTACTTGTTACTTTATAATTATCTGAAAATTTTGGATCAAAATGCCTGGAGTCCACTGTCCACATTTCATTCTGGCTGACAAAGCCAGTAGATGATCCAGCACCAAGAAAAGAAGAATAGGAAACAGTTTGGAAACACGCTAAATCTGGAAGAGGAGCTTTTGAATCCACAGAGGCGCCCAATTAAGAGGTCCCTCCGTGACTGATTCAGGTTAGGAGAAATAGAACAAAAAGCCACCTCATCTGGGAGTTCCACTCGGAGCTAAACTGAATCCAGCATAGGGAGTTGTCCTTATCCTGAGGGTGCCTTAGGAAGGCTGGATTTGTAAGGGCAAAGGGGAGGAGGAAAGCCAAATATACAAAAGTTCTACTATACGTGAAGAGAAGAATAGGGAATGTAACTTTACTGCTTCAAATTGCCCCGCGTTTATAGCCTTGCACCCTAGATCAAGATGTCTGAACCACTGGCAATCACTTTCTACACAAAATTTCCCATTGATCACATCCCAAAGCAATATAAAGGAAAGAGAGGTACACTACTTGGAGCTAAACAAACCTATCCAAATTTAATTTTGAGCCTTGGTTATGCAAAGCCCTTGAATATACACTGGAATTGAGGGAGGAATGAGGCCTCCTTTTCCTCCTCTCTTCCTCATTAAACCAGTAACAATCACAGCAGAAAAAAAACAAAATATAGAGGCAGGTCAGGTACGAGGAAGGGACATCTTAAGAACCATAGATACCTCTTGATCTCCTTCCTACCATTATATTGCCAATATTTGTCACAAGATGAAGCCCCAGCTGTGTTTTTTTTCAGAGCTCACAGTGCAGCTACTCCCAACCAGGCCTTTTGTCTTGAAGAGCTGCATGGATGCCCACCACAGCTTAAGAGTAACCTTAAGAACAAACCTGGAACCTGCCTTGAGGACTCTTCTTTATTCAGTGGACACGTTTCTTAAACATCTTGGCTTGGTTGACTCCCTTTAATCTAATGTTGCCCACCTATTCACACTTCTAAACAAAGCCGTCTCTTTCAACACTGTCCATCCAAGCTCTCTGCCTCAACAGTGCCTACGAGCACATGGTTTAAACCAGATTTTAGTGGTATTTGGCCAGCTCCAGATGAGCTACATCTGCTCTCCATTTCGTTTTGTTCAGATAACATCTTGTAAAGTGCCCTTCACTAGCAAGTGATATAATTAATAATCCTGGATCTCCATCTCAGACATAGAAACCAAGATGGGCGGCACAAGTTAAAAACCAGGCATTCACACATGTACACACCCACACTTTTGCTGCCATTTCTTTAAAAAAAATAATACTTTTTAAAATGATTTAAGCATAGCTCCATTTCCAGCATCTTATTAAGTGAATCCAGTTTGTTCCTGAGTTATGGAAAATTGAAAGAAACTTGGAATCTAGTTAGCCTCAATTGGAAATAACACTGAAGTTCTATCCTCAACTTCTTTTCATACCTCTGACACCTATAGTAATAATTAAAGCAGCAGTAGCTTATTTTTCTTAGGATTAACTGGCATTTTTTATTTGGAAAAACAAAAAAAAATCCCTAGTTTCGATCTAACCTTTGTTTCAGAATCTAATTGGCTAGTGCGTCCTCATTACAAAGTAAAAACACATTCATGATATGACACTCATTTATCTTCAAATTGAAGATTTCCAGCCAGTGCCATGGAATATGGATCTCATTGAGAAGAGTGAAAAACAACTCAACTATCTTTCAGGAAAAAAAAAAAAAGAAATTTTATTACAACTATGAGTTTTCAGAATGGCCTGAAATCTTACCATTTTTGAGCAACGGGACAATGAAGTATTTCCCTCTAGAGAATTGGCGTTTGTTTAGGGACATTCCAGGAAAACACTTTGAGCAGATATATTCTCTTGGCTCTAGCTTTTTTTTTTTGCAGAATCTATTCTGAATGCCATTAATAAAATGAAGAGGATCCCAAAAGGGAACCTAGTCCACTTGAGAGCTGCAGCGCACCAGAAGACAGGGAGCCAAGAGCTCCCTGATGGAGCTCCTAATGCTCATAAAATTCAGGTACAGGTCCATTCTGTACCTTTTATATGCAAATTTCACCCCTGCACACAACACAGATGTTTCCCTTTCACTCCATGCTCTGTTTTTCCTTCCTCTTCATCACATTAAGGCTGCTGCTCAGTACTACATTTGCGATACCTCATAGGACCCTTCCCTTTTGCCGCAATATCTGCTCCTCAGAGGTTGTCTTCAAGAAAGATTGAACCAGGCCTCCAGCCTTGGTCTAAAGACCAAGTAACTCTCCCAGATCACATATCACACTTCTTTTACCTTACCACAGTCCTCCTACTTTCAGTTGGAACCTAGGGGCTGCTGTTCCATGCTCTAAGGACTCATAAGTACTATGAGCTTTAGCCTTGGGACAAGCAAGAATAAAACTCACAACAAAATAAAGCTGTCACAAACAGAACAGACTTTTCCTTAGACAGAAGCATCAAGCCTTTCTCCCAAGGGTATAGAGCACTCAAATCAGTGGATAAAAGCACTAAAAAGACAAAACACGTGTTTGCACTCTATTTTTAACTTCTCTTTTTTCAATCGAGGCAAAATAGCTTTGTCAGAACTAGAGCAAAGGAGCTGCTTCTTCCCAGGTATTTAACCGAGTTACTCCATATAAACAAAGTTGCTCCTTATCTGATCTATTTTTTACCTAGCCTTTCTTTTGATCTGTAAGCACACAAGAGGCAGTTACAGAAGCCTACCACACATTCAGATGGGAAAGAAACAACCAATTACGAGATATCTGTACCCTTGTTTTTATCAAATCAAGTTATTTTTCAGAAGTTTTATTACCCTGCTTCAAAACAAGGTATTCAGTTATTCCAAGCTTATCAGTTGCTGATTTATCATATCTGTTCCAGAAGACCAAGTCTGAAAACACCAGGGTGTTCCAGATTCACACTTGTGTTAGGCCATGTTTTGTTTCACATGATGGCAGTTTCTTTTTGATTAACACAACAATAGACTTTCTGTATACCCAATACGCTCTTTTTCTGAAGATAACTATGTCTCAAATAATTTAGAGAGAAAAAAAGAAAAACAGAGCAACAGCTGAAATCCAGATGACTTGGGTACTTCGCTAACAATGAAAGATTGTTGGAGACTAAATGAGACAGATCCTTCCTAGAAAGAGCTACAAACAAGCACTACATGGTCAGATGCTAGATTAGAATTCAGATGAGAATTTTTGCATAGATCATAAATCAAATTTGCAGTGGAAATAGTTTGTAAAGAGAGCAGAGCAGATGTGGACTGCTTGCTTGAATGTACTTTTATGCCCCTTCGAATACAAGGGATTTCTGCTATCAGGACTAGAGTGAAATTCTGCGTTATTCTTATGACTGTACCATCTTTATGAAAGGCCATGAACAGAGAGGTACATGATAACACTGTAGGTTTTCCTTCTTCTTTTGGATGCAGTCACGTTCAGTCACAGTCTACGGCCCCTATCGCCACTTGATTGTGGACAATCCAGGCAAGTTCTGTCAATGCAAGTCTGCCCAATTTCCTTCTCTGTAACATTATAATCAATGCCCAACTATGCAGGTTGGCCAAGACCCTTGAATTCCAGTGAGCTTCATCTCCAAGGCTCTAAAACAGCATTCAGTAGAGGTTCTCAATAATGGCCTCACCTCCTTTCTGTTTCTTATAGACATCCCAAGGCCAGCCAGCCCCAAACCAAGCTAGCAAAAAAAGATGGAAAGAGAGAGAGGGGAGGGAAGAGCCAAAATAAGAATGAAGCATTGCATGGGCAAAATTAGAATGGGCACCGCATGAGCTTGCTAAAGCTTCATGGTTTTGGTTTTTTGGGGCTTGTTTTTTTTTGTCTCCTCCAAACAGCCACATACTGTGGCTACAACATTTCAGTGGAGACAAATACATCTTTATTTTAGTTACTGGAGCCCTCTCCAAAACACGTCTATAAATCCTTCGGGAGCGGGGAGGAGTCACAATGGAAAGACTGATGGATCTGCAACACCAGAGCGGCTCACAGGGCTGCAGTGCCATAACTGTTCCTTTGTGGCCGCAGCGCTAGCTGTGTGTCACCGAGCCTTAAATACACATTTGAGCTGTCATATCCAATATAGTGGACCCTGGTGGATAGTTAAAAGACATGAGGGAAAAAATAAGGGGGGGGAGGAAAAAAGAGCTGCAGGGAAATAAGATGGGCAAAGAGTTGCGTTTTGTAAAATAACAGAATACAAATTGTTGTTGAATAGAGTGGCCAATGCCTACTAAATTCTGCAAGCAGTGAGAAGATAAAGAATTTAATCATATGGAGACTGTGTTAATTGGTTTACCTTGTTATTCTGAGTGAAGACCTGGCAGTATTTGGAGGCTCTCCCCACTTCACGTGTGTGTATGTTCGAGCACAGTCAAGACCAGAGTACTCTCTGGCAATGCAATTTCCAGCTGACCTATCCCAGGGCCAACTGGAAACAATAAAGAAAGATTAACGGCCTAGGAAACTTTAAAGAGAACAATAGCATGATCTTGGGATGAAGTGAAACACATGAAACACAGTAATCTTGGGGGACAAAAAAAAAGTCTGCAAACTGAAACCTTTTCCACGGCTTATTTAGCAAGGAGAATAAGAACGTCTGCTTGTTTTGATTCAAAATTTGCTGGCTATAAACAATAATTTTGAAATAAACTGAGTCAAACTGAGTCAATATTATTTCTCTTAAAACACGACACAAGGTCTAGAAGCCAAGTTCTCTGCTGGATGAGGATGATACCAGTGTGATCAAGAGCAGAATTTGTGCTGATTGTGTTTGGCACCTGGTGATGAGACTCATCCCCGAGGCACAGGGACATGGGGCTGAGTATTGAACTTCATGAATGAACAGTTTTGATCTGCAAACAGCAATGGGTTGTTCCAAGAGGAAACATGATTTTATTATCAGTACAAATTACTCTATAGTAAATAAATCATTTGTATTGTAATTGAAATATAACTGTATTATACATAAAGGATGCCTGTGAGCTTTTCACTTTTTTTTTCCTCTTGCAATCTGGTCCTTTCTTCCAGCTCTTGTATATCTCCAAGGATCTATGAACTAGCAGTTAGAGGTACGGCCCCCCACCGCAAAAAACTATAGTATCCTAATAAATTATCACAATAAAAAGTCATCCCTTGCTACAGAGCAATCCATCCAAATCCCAGTGACGCACAGAACAGGAAAGCTCATTGACCAATCAGCTCGTATCTCTCAGCCTGTCCTCCTCCAATTTTCCCTCCAAATCAGCGTTCCCAAGTATCTGGGAAGAAATGTAACATTTACAGAAGGCAACTAAAATTCAAGCACTGGCTACCCAAGAAAGCAAAGTTCTTTCAGCAAGTGGCAAGCTCTTCCATGAGCTCTAGAATTATAGAATCCTTAAAGTTGGAAGGGACCTTTAGAGATCATCTAGTCCAACCCCACTGCACATGCAGGGTCACCTAGAGCACATGGCAAAAAATGCTCTAAAAAAAATCAAGTGCAGCTTTCTCTAGTCTTGCATGTTAATGGTGGTTCTTCTGGAATCTTAAGTAGGATAAGCTCCCACAGTGACAAGGAGCTTCTTTGGTATCACCAGTCTTCTTGGAAGATACGACATTTTTTTAGACTTCTCTCTATCTCAATTGCTCCTTTTCTGAAGCACTTAGGAAGACAAAGAGCTACCACATCTGTGTCCAGTGCAGCTGCAGTCAACCAAAGGGGTTAGGGCAGGAGGATGAAGCCTGACACACAACGTGAGCATTTAAGTCATGCTGCTTCAGAAACCAATGCAATGTTTTTAACCTAGGAGATTGTATGCAGGGTTCCTCACATGGACACTTCTGTTTAGATAAGGTATGCAATAAGGAGAGAAAGCCTTTACAGTATTTCTAAATCAAAATTGAAAATGTTCCCGGAAAACTCTGAAATCAGAACAGCTTTTGGCATTCTAATATTCATATGTGCACTTCATTCCTTGCTCCTCAATGTATTAAATAAGCATAAAGATATGAATAAGAGGTAGACATCCTGAGTAGAGAAGAAAAATCTGGACCAATGCAGATAGCCAGCTCTTGAGGCTTCCCTAAAGCACTAGAAAGCCAGACTTAAATGGGCACAGCACTGCCTTGGTCTGGGGCACAGAAATTACCCACTCAGTTTGTCTCTTCCAATGGTCAACTTACCATTACTTAGCTGCTGGAAAAGATACCAGGTTTATTCTTGCACTGGACCTCACAGGTTTGTATGGATTTCAATGTTTTTATCCACTTTCCTCCTATCCCTGTATCTATGCTAAGAGACAACTGTGTGTGTGTTTCAGTAATGCCTGCAAATAGTTTGTGGGTTAGGCAGATAAATGACTTTCCAGATCTCGCCAAGAGCAACAAACTCCCAAACACAACTCCACAGCTCTGGTCAGTGGCTCTTTGCAGTCAACATATCAAGATCACTTAACAGAAGATATAAGAGCAGCATTGGCATTTTTATCTTCATTTATTCCTGGGAGAAACAGATGATCTGGCATCATCAATGGCAATCTGCTTTACTCAACTGA
>JAUBOD010000743.1:2524910-2542356 GCA_032353885.1 Nothura maculosa
AGGATGCAAGCCAAATATTAACTGAGAGGAATTTAGAAGAAAAATCACACAAGTTATTGTATCATATTATCGTCTAGAAGGATTTTACACTTTGCTCTGAAGCATCTGATAGGATAGAGCTCATGACTGACCACCCGACTTGAACGACTGTTCTAAAAGGACAACGGAACCTTTATTTTGCCTTACAAAGAGGCAGCACGTTATTTGAAGGCTATAACGCCCATGCCCGTCAGCAGCACATATTGCAGTGTGTAGTTTCCATTGAACGCTAACAGGTATTTTAGAAGCGTCTCGGCTCTTTCACAGAATATAACCTTAAAATAGCCCAGCATAACACTTGTGGTATGCTGGCAAACACTGCATGCTGGCAGTCTAAGACCACTGCTGGCAAAAATAGGACACCCGTTGTCAGTATTCTATCAAACATGATCATTTTAGCATTGAAAACCTGCTTGATGTTAAATGTGCATCCTAGTAACTAAAACTGATGTAAATTTTTAAAATGTCCTCATTAATTTGCAGCAGACATGAGAATTTAGATAGGCTTGTGAATGAGAGAAGGCTTGTCAACTCGCAATATTTATTTATAAAAATAATGTATGATAAAAGTAACACTTAAAAGACACCCAAATGTTGCAAGTGGGTATTTTTAGAGAATTTCACAGCGATTAAATGAAAGGGAATGATCATAAGTACATGGTGAAGAAAACTTAAAATAAAAAAAATTCTACGTCAGAGATTGACATCAGTCTCAAAGCTCCTGTTACTAATTTGAGAACTGATAAACAACACAAGCAAGAATGGAAGGGTCAGAAACCCAATAGCCCGGCTAGTCAACCCTTCTTGTAATCTGCTGGAGTGTCTTCCTATTTTTTTTGGAAGAAAGCACCATGACTTTTGCCTTACAGCTTAGCATGATGGTAGCTTGAGAACAACTCCAAACCAAGCCAAAGAAAATGAATCCATGGGATGCTCCGAAGAACAGTCAGTTTTGGCAGCAGCATCTTGTGCCAGTTACTGCAGCGCGAGGGCATTAGGAGAAATGTAGCTCAGTCACAGCAGGAACACTCTGGACACCACACTTTCTATTCCCAGGAATCCCTGGGACAGCTCTATTTAAGGCTACCCAGTAAGAGATGCCTTCTGATGCCAGTATCAAGAGATCTTGCTTTTTCCTGTATGCATCTCAATGGAAATTCACATATGGAACTGTTTCCAGAAAGAGCCTGGGGGCAAGACACCTGGAACTCAACAGTAGTGATCACAAAATATTTTGGCCTCCATGTCATCATGATCTATCAATTACACAGCACTGCCCTCCCAAAGAAGGCTGCCAAAAATCCTTTTGTATTAGCTTGGGTTATGAGTTTGACCAAAGTAAGTTTGGGCCTTACAAGAAGTATTTTCTACTGCAGACAGGAGAGGAGGCATCCAAGTTGGAGGGTAGTTACCTTTACTGAATTTCCTTTGAGTTCTTCCTTCTCCAGCAAATAGGAGGGGTTCCAAACACAACTATAGATCACAGCGTATTTTTTAAAAAAATACACCACACAATTTTTATTAAACTGAAATTCTAATGTAAACTGTCTCCACAATGCTCCATCAGACACCAACTCAACTAAGCTATGTCCTGGAAGGCAGTTGCAACAAAGCTATGGCCCTTCTCCCCACCCATAGACTTAGGTCTTCTGCGGCTGGTGGCTCCAATTCTCACCCTTTCAATCCACCTGCAACCTAAAGGCATTGCTTTTGTCCAAGGCCTCCCATGTTTCATAATCAACATCCTTTAACTGTTCTATGCCTACTCAGCAATAAATAACTCTTGAGTTTTCCAACACAAGCCCACACAGCCAACAGCCTGCTGTGAATTCTGTAGTGCACCACTTCTCTGCATTTTCTCCACGTGCCGTGTTTATTTTGGGGGAGCAATCACACTGCACACTCAAGTACAGGGCAGGTCCAGCATCAAGAAAAAATAACCACTGTTTACTCTGGATAAGCCAGATCACTATGGTTTGCATTCCCTTGCATGTGCATCCCTGATCCCAAGTGTTTCTTGGTCTAAGAGCCTGGAATGTAAACACCCTCACAGCTGTTATTTGGATGAAAGGAGAGCAAGAGCAGAAGGATATGAGGAGGAAAAAAAAAATGGTTTGTTTTTCTTGTGCAGGTGTCCTCTTCAAGCACCTGACCTGCTCCTGGTTTCACTTACATCAGTGAAAGTCTGCAGCAATGGGATTTTACCTCCCGAGCAATGCAAGCAGGAGATCGGAATCTGGGTAACAAGCTTGTAATGTGTGTGAAACTGCAAGTTAGACCAGTCTAGGCAAGGAGATTCTATTTAGCCTGAGGTTCAACTGAATACCTTGGTAAATTTAAAGCATCCCCTCACTTTATAATTAGGGATTCTGTCTGTGCACATGAATTTCCTCTTCCCCGTGGCTTCCCCCGTGGCTTCCACAGGGGTTTTGTGGAGTCCTTACACCTTTGTCTATAAAGTCCCCTGCCTTTCTTTAGCTCAGCAGCAGCTTGCAGAGGAAGGGACATTTTCTCAACTCTGTGACTGAAGCAAATAACAACTTGCTCCACCAGAATCACCCCAGGCCCATCTCAGGGTAACTGGGATCAAAGTCCTGTAGGCATGTGGATAGCCAAAGTAAATAATAGGTCTGCAGCAAACCAGCAAGCAACATTGCTGTGCTCTGCCAAGCCTATGACGAGAGGGACACAAAGCACCAACCACAATGGACACATACTGATAACTTAGAAGCTTGAGCTACATCTACATTGACTGTAGGGTATCAGGACCAAAGATGGGACTCAAATACACTGGACTCCCACATACACTGCTAGGACCTGAACCAAACTTAGGAGTTGTTTGTGAGAGCACGAGCTAGCTGGTCAAGCCCATGCCAGGGACAATAATAATAATATAAGGGTACAAATGATTATATTCCTATCTTTGAGGCAACTTAGTGTCTCAACTTTAACCTTAGGTTAGGTTTATAGGTTGAAGTCTTCGACTTTAACGTGTAAAGCTAAGGACTTCATCTTTGTTTTCCCTCTCCTGCTACCCTTGTACAATACCCATGCAAAATAACAGAGAGAGAATCTGCCCTCTGGACTAACAATTTAGGTAATATTTTCATGAACAGTGTACATTTGTCTGTGTATATGCACACATGTAAATACACATAAAACTTGGTATACTATCTATATTAGTGTTTCTATTAGTTTATAATGGTATCATGCATATGATAATGCATCTTCTTTATCTTGTAAAACCAGCACAATAAGAGCTATAGACTCATTCGTTGTTTGACAAGACCATGTCCAATGTTCATTTCCAGTATAAATCTATTCTAAAGCATAAAGCTAAAAGCTCCACCTGTCTAGAAATAATACAGGAAGATTCAAAGTTAATAGCTGTACAGAAGTGTACACTGTCAGTGATGTGTTAATCTGTGGTTTATAATAAGGCAGCCCCTGGTAGTGTTTTAGAAACAGCTTTCCTGTCTTGCATAGACATAACTGATGCAGATGGATGTAGGGATGTTGACACCACTTTTTGCACTTTGTACAAAAGGAAATATAAATAGAAATAACTATAAAGATGTTAGATAGATGTACTTAGAAGGTTGTATGTATTTGGGATACCAAATGCCCTGCAACAGACAGATCCTTATTGACCAAAAACATACGTCCTGTAAGGCGTTCCCAAACTGCTCCTTTAGGACAGGACCCTAGAAAATTTTTGCACTGAAGAAAACTCTACTCCTCCTTGCCCAACACCACCAAATTTAATACCAACAGTCAAATCCTAATGTGCAAAAAAGGACTCAGTTTGTCAGACTGGTGAAAATCTGGAGCAACTCAGCAGAGGCCAGTTTGACTGAGATCAGAATTTGGCCCAGACTCAATAAACAGAGCCAAAGTCATTACCACACTCTTTCCCTACATGTCTGCTTATTAGAGAGCACGTTTCTGGGGGTTTTTGTTGTTGTTTTTCTTTTTTTTTTCCCCTCTTTAACAGCACATTTCAGTCAGTCTAAAAGTACATTCTGTAATTGTGACAAAAATGCCAACTGACGTAAAGAAGCTCCACAGATTTAATAATATTTTGCTTGGAAATGGGTGTAGAAACACATGCATTTTCTAAGCCAGTGTGCTTGGCTACAAATTATAGGAAACACCTTTTTGACAGCAAGAAAAATGCAGACTTTTCATCCCCATAGGAAAGCTCATCAAAGCAGCTCTGCAATGACAACTGGGGTGTCAGTTTGGACATATCCATTAGTGTCTCAGATTAAGACAATTTCCTCACAAAAGACACATGGAAATCAGTTAGAAGAGAAATGACAAGACTTTTGGCTCAGTATCAGTCCAGTGCAAAAACTCTGTGGATTTTCTGCCATCTCATATTTTTATCAGTTCTCTACTCAGTTCCAGCCTACTGAGTGTCCAAGCACTAAATGAAATAATAAAGCTGGTAGCTGTGTGCCCCTATGGCCTTCTCTCAACAGCACCCGTTAAAAACCTTGCCAACTTCTGTACCTGTACACATAGGCTTCCCAGAAGCAGTCTTGATCCATAGTTGGAAAAGATCTTATCTGAAGATGGGCTGCAATAAGTCTAGGCACAGCTCTGCATATATCAGTGGAACAAGGGGAAGGGGATTTTAGTCATCGTTGTGCAGTCACAATCATATTTTGTTGATGGTTTTGAGCACCAGAATGAAGCTGTAGCAGGTATTTTAGTTGCTACTATCTGAATCAAAAAACAGAATTCAACTCCGGTTTTACAGTATATAACTTCTCAGCATTAACAGCATCATTCAAGTTGCCTCTCCAAGAAGAAGTGAAATTACCCATTTCATTTTTGTACGTGGCGCAGCAAATAGAGTAGCCCTTACCCATAACCTCCAGTCATTTCAGTTGAGGGAACATTTTGAGGAACCTTCAAAAAGAACCAGATTTACAGCCAGTCTCTCCTACTCTGTTCCTTCATTTCCTCCTCCCATCACCTCAACTTCTCATCATCTTTTTTTGGTAAGGAGCCTATTCAAGTCTGGGTAACTTTTCCTTCAGTTTAGACAAAATTCATCTGCTGCTCAAAGCAACTCCTGAACATCTATTTTGAAGTCGGCCTCACTGATACTCCTAAGACATAGTGAGCCCCGTTCACACTCACATTAAAGTGCATTTACACAGCTGCAGCCTCAAAGTCACCATTAGTGACTTCAACCAACCCTCATTTTAAGGCTCTTCCTCCCTGCCAGATGTGGGCAAGGTGGCTGGGGGGCAAATTAAGTCTGGGCTTAATAAAGCTTATTTATCCTGTCTCATTTAGCACAGTTCATGTTTATGGGGATTTATTAGGCACTTAACTGCATGAAAAAGGAAAATATTTGCTTGTAATTTTAATTGCTCCGTATGGTTCTGACTCAGTGGCCTCCCAAAGCACACAAATATTTTCCAATAAACAAAGAACTGGTTCAGACTGTGGCTTATTGAAGAGATCGAACAGATTTGATTCATAAGACATTCTTTAAAAAAATGGGAAAGATTCACCAGTAATGTGACAAAAGTCTTCAATCTGGATAGCTACAGAGAGCAATGAGTCCTTTCCTTCATTCTTCAAGAAGCAAATTACTATACCGGTAAATAGCATTAAGTCTGCTGTTAGAATAACTTACCATGTGCCTCTGCACACAGTCATTGTTCTGAATCATGCTATGAAGAGTAGCTTTAGTGAAGACACTGAACCGGAGATTTCTCTCATGGCCACATCTTCCACCAGGTTGAATCCAGGTAGTAACCGGCAAAGTGTGTTCCTTCATAGGTGATTTTTTTATTTGTATGCAACACATCAGGACTCAAAGAACCTGCAGCAGTGGAGAACTGAGATTCAAGTAAAAGTAAGGAAATATTACAATTTAGCATGTCTTCTGATCAGACTTGTTTTATGTAAGCATTCATGCTGGACTACTCTCCCCACACTTCCATCCGCTCCAATATTCAATTCATACATATACATCTCTCCCTTGATGTTCCTTGAAATTTCCATTTTATGCCACTGCTGTAAGAAAATTCATTAAGTCTGATTCCATCTGTTATTCCATATAATGAGAAATACTCTCAATAAAGGTTTAGTTATCTTTCTTGCCTATCTTCTTTACTCACTTTGGGAGGTCTTTCAGACCTGATAAATCATGGCCATTGAGTTGCATGATATGCAGAACTCCTTTAGAAACGGATCCACGAGAAAATGACCTTAACTTGGATAGACAGGAGGAGAAGAAAGGTTTCTTGAAGATCCCAAATTCCCCCACTTTTGCTGACCACAGTCAAACATAGCATCATTTTCTAACCAACATTTGGTTTTGTATTTTAGCAGGTCATATTTCCCTCTACAAACTCTACAGTTTTTAAGGAATAAATACTCATGACTGATAGGACAAGTTGTTACAGTGAATTATATCAGTGGATTTAAACATTAAAAAAGTCAAGATGATAAAAAGAGAATAACTTGATGCTCTGATAACGAGAAACTACAAAACAATTACCAGCATTACCCCTTACAGACTATCTAGCAAATTATATATGAAGACAGGCACTAGCATTTGATGAATGGACTCTGATATTCTATATTTGGTTGCTCTTAACACCACAGGGCTTCTGTCCAAAACGTTGTACTATGAAGAGCCTGCACATTTTTGGTATCTAAGAATTCTGTTTAAAAATAATCCTATATTTCAAGTTTCCTTTCTAAACTATTTAAATCAATTGGTTCTGTTTTTCCAGTCTTTTAAAAAAGATCAAAACAAAAATAGTTTATTATTTCATGACAACTTTGCTCATCACTTAAGGCAAGCTGCTGCTTTTTCCTATCCCAACTGTTTTCAAATGAAAAAACAGGGTCTCAGTCAACTTGTGCAAGAGAGATTTTCATTACAAATGACAAGTTTATTTTAAAAAGGGAAACTTCTGGATCTGGGGTGGAGAACTAATTAGCTTTCATTTTCTGACAGAAAATAGATTTTTTTCTCCCCTCTACAATGGAAAATTTCAAAACTCACTGCAGCAATAATATCTTCACTCTGAATGGAGAAAGATCCTATTTCTACAAGAATGCTCTCTCAGGGGATGGGATGTTTAGAACAAACCAAGAAATTATATTTAGAAAGAAAACAATGAAATTCTACAAAGCAACCTCCCACTCATTTCCCTTTAAAATAGAAAAGCAAGTTTCTTTTGTACAGTGGCATTTTCTGTTGAGAAATGCTGTTTAAGAAAACAAAATTCGCCTCCCAGCAAGCAACACACATTTAACTTTTTCAATACAAAGGACACAAGAGGGTCTTAAATATGACCCAACCTGATGAATGATGCGATTGTCCCTGGGCAGAGCTTCTTTATGCCCAGTTTCTTCCCATCACTGTTGATTTGTTGGGCAGCATCATTACAGGGAATTAGAAAGACATTAAGAGCCTGCAGGGACTCGCACTCTTTGCCATTCCAGGAGTCATATCTCCATTTCCTCCTCCTCTTCAGTTGCTCTCATCAAAAGAGCGCTGCTTTGTGTTCACATCCATTTCCCACAAGGAAACTGTTACCAACAATATTCAAAGCGTTGCATTGGGATATTATGCTTAAAACCATCATCAAGCTTTATAAGCAAGCCACACAAAGTTTTTTCACATATCGAGTCCCTAATTATGAGTTTTCACCTCATCCTTTGCACGGCATTGAGAATAAGCATTGCACACAACCGTGCCAGGAGACATTGGGTTCGGGCTATACCACCCTTGGGCTCTACATAATGGACTTTTAAGAGAACTTTGTCATCATAAAGAAGATGGGATGAATTAATTCTTGTCTTCTCAAGTGCTTGTCTAAGATCCATCTTGCTAACCTGAATAACAGACTCAGTTCAGTACCAGAAGAGGTAGATTGGGCAACTGGCATTCCATAAATCCTTCAGAACAGTGGACTTATTTTAACTCCACCGTAGCAAATTGGCCTGGAAAGAATTAGCCCTTGAGCAGGCCCAGATAAAGCTAGAATTTCAGGCCTGATAAAAATACAAAATGAAACAAGATGCACATTGGCAGCAAGTATCTAGTCTCCAAACTGGCTTAGAGAATGTCTCAATCAAACGTTGTGCAAGACTGTCAGAGTTGCACTGTGCAGATCAGTTGCAAAGCTTTATGCCTACAATAATAGCTTGTCTCTATCTATCATCATGATGCACATTCAATAGTGCTTTCTCCATAGAGAAATTCCTATTCTACATCTAAAGAAATAAAGAGCAGATAGTTAACACAAAAATCTTACATGACAACTTAAAGGGAAGCAAAGAGTACTCCAACCAGCTGAGAACAGAAAGGACATAAAAATGGGATTATGGAAATTACAACCCGGTTTGCCAGAAGTACTAGTGACAAAAGTACTCTCCCATGCAGAGGTTCTCTCCATTCTCAAGGAGAACAATTGGATATTTCCAATTAAATAGTTAAAAAGGCATCAGCTTATGGGTTTTGTGACTTTGCACCAGCTCATGCTGGAAAATGTAACGTGGCTTCCCCCTGAGCGGCCAGCGGACCTTGCCTGAGAGCATCAGTTTTCAGTCAAACCATTATCTGAAGAATGTACCAAGGTTTGCAGTTCTGTTTTTGGTTCAGGTCAACAGAAACTTCAAAAACAAGAGGTCAGACTCACACTGTGATTCCACAGCCATTTCCACTCTCCCTTCCATTCATCCCAGCCCCTCCACTCCCTCAGGACATGCTGCCCAACTACCTCTGCTCCAACGGGACAAACCAAGTCCGGGAGCTGCAAGCATCAGACACCAGCATTACTATCACACCTTGACACTTCCCAAGCTGCCAAGCAGTGTGAACCATTATTTAGGGCAAATTCACTCAAATCCACTAAGCTGTAGGACTCCATGCACTATATTAGCAGTTATCTTGGAAGGGCAGTAATTTCCCAGTGGAGAGAGTGGTCCAATATCTCACCTCACCTTGTTTTACGCAACTGCTCTGCCTGTGCCCAGCTCTGTGAGCCCTGTTGACCCATGCCAGGTATAGGGGAATGTGTGCTCTGAAACCTGCAGGTATTTGCCAACACAAGAGAGGAATTCACTAGCAGGTCACCTGAGCAGACCAGTGCTCTGGAAGGAAAGATATGAGCAGGAACATCCAGCTCCTGGCTCTTCCAGTCCTACCCACTGAACACCTCTCTGCTTTTCCTCCTAAGCCCCTTCTGTGAAAGGTCTATATTTGTAACAGCATCGTCAGGCCAACACGGTGTGTCGGAGAACTCAACACCACTGCTGTCATTCGCTTCTGCCAGTCCCAGGTTTTATTGCCCCTTTACCAAACTTGGAACCCAGGGACCGGTGGAACTCTTCCTTCCGAGCTGGATCCCAGGGTGCCGCCTGCCAGCCCAAGCACGCACGTGGCAGAAGCAGACCACGCTGACACTGTTCTACTTTGCCCTTTAAAACATGCCCTCCATGCAGCTGCTGTTACTAAAACTATTCTTAAGTGGTTCCCACTCATGGGGCTCTGCACATGATTTCCCACAGAAAAACAAGACCAAAAAAAAAAAAAAAAAAAGAGAGAGAGAGAAACAAAATCTTGCGATTTCACTGCTACAAAGGTTGTGGCTCATGCTTTGCCTGTCAATGCTTAAGCAAGTTCTGTCTTCCTAAACTTGGCATTAATTTCCTGGTGGTCAGGCTCTCTGCAGAGCAAGATACTGTACTTTGAATTTAATGAAACAAGAACTATTTCTTTTTTAAAAAACAAAACAAAACACGTTTTCCTCTTCCTTATCCCCTTCTGTTTACCCATGTAGCCACTTTGCCATCGTAGCATGTCCTGACACCACCCTTTCTTTCTCTACTCCCACTCCCTTCTTTTACGGCTACTCCTACACAAAGAGGATTTCTCCTGAAGAGCTTCTGTTAATCTGACAGCTCAGCAGGGACTAAACTCTGTCACTTCCTGCCTAAAGATAACTATTGGCCACAATAAAAAATCTGAATGGAGGAGAAAAGCCCAGAGCATTCCTATTATAGCTACCTTTATAAGGTGAGAAGAGCAAAACAACTCAAACAGCATCTCTACCACCAGAAAAAAAATACACACGCACATATATATATATGTTTTTGTGGTATGCACCAGAGGTCACTCTATTGCCTGTCCCCTGGACATGACAGCTGCTCAACGTGATATTTCAGGCCTTGGACTGTCAACACCTAGAATTTGCTTTCCTAAGCAGAGACAGAGATGTTCCAGGGATCACCACGGAATGCCGAGCAACCTGTTCTCCATTTAAACTCAATATGACCAATATGTAAACCCTGTGCAAATCCCATCAGATACTACTCTGGGGTCCGATGCAGTTGCACAGCACAATAGATGAACACTTGTCCCTGGCTTACTGCAGAATTTTCTGCATCCTAAGTGGCAATTGCAACTACAGCCTCTATTATAACTATTCCAACTCATATCTTACTCGTCTTTAACATCCCAATTTACACTCTAAAATAAGTTATCTGACTATCTGTCACCACCTGAACACTTCCTGAATCCTGGAAGGTTATGAACCCCATGTAAGGGATAAAGAGGTAGCAGAGGGAGAGGAAAAAAACACAAACGCACCTTCACACGCAACTTCTGCCCTGCACATATATCAGCTCCTACATTAGGCTAAAATAGGAAAATAAATTTGCTGAATTTATCCCAACTATAGACTATGAATCGCAAAGGAGATGTGGGGAAGAGGAGCAAACTTACAGCATGTAAGTAATTTCTACAATTATGATGCAGCACAGTGCCTCCCCAGACACACACACATTGGGAAGTTGCATATGCAACAGAAAAATTATCTCTTTCTTCCCTTAATGTTCTTTCACATCAATTTATGATCTTTACAGTTCCCTTGCCTCTTCTGATCCATACATCTTGCTTCGGCTATCAAGAAATGTAAAGGAGCACTGAAACAAGCCCCATGACAATTGCAAACAGATCACGATTACCTAGCAGGAACCATAAGCTAAGCAAATTGACCTCAATAGTGTTTGTTTCAGAAGAGTGACACAATTCTGCAGCGGGGACAGGCTCCCCCAGAGCAGCAGGTTAAGCAAACACGGGGTGTGATTTCTCAGCTGTTGGTTATACGTCATTGTTTGACTTAATTTGCCTGACAAAAGCCACTTGTCTACAACAGTGATCAAGCAAGGTCACAATGACATCTGACCGAGTGATAGAGTGGCCGGTTTTTCCTGGGCTTTGCTCATTGCACTCAACACAACAGCGTTGGTCACAGACACTTCAGTAATCAGCTGAGCTACTTCTGAGCTATGAAGCTTCAAGTGGGAGCAGAATATGGCCCCAGGCTTTAAAAATATACCTGTAGGTGAATGCAGGGCTCAGAGGCAAGAGTACTGTGTGGGACAGAGAAGCTGGAACAAGCACATGCTCACTAGCAAGCTAAGACCCAACCACACAATTCAGTGAAAAGCCATCAGCTTTAACTTGTGGCAGCTGTTACACAACTTGAATTAACATGTGGCAAAGAAGTATAAAACCCTTCTACTGTGTTCTCCCTAGTACAAACAGCCCTTCAGGTTAAACCAAAGCCCAAGTCCAGCTTCTCCTGCAAGGATGAACGTTAACCCAAGTGAAACATGGGATAGAGGGTTCGGAGCCAAGACATCCCAGAGTCCGAGGAACCACAGGGAGGCCAAGGTGCACACACCTGAGCAGGATGACTCATGCTACACCTTTTGAGCTGGCATTTGTAGCTTGGAACTGTCTAGCATGGCATTATGTTGGAGTTTTATTCAGATGAGGCTAGAAGCAATTAAAATGCCTGTGTCCATCTACATTACACTTTCTCCCAGACTTCACCACCTTTGAGTTGCTTATTAACATGTCAATCCTCATTAAGCATAAAGATTAGAAGTTTTGACCTTTGTGTTGCATGCAGACGCTCTCCTATTATGTTTACATAGAGGCATTTTTCCCTATTTTTTCCACATCTGCTTGGCTCACAAGCACTTATCCATACCTGAGCAAAGCCAACAGCCACAACAAAGTCATCCAGAAAACCTACATGGGAAACACAGATGGTTAGATGGGAGCCAAGTTGCCATTACAATTCTAGAACAAAGTCATTCAGAAAACCTACATGGGAAACACAGATGGTTAATGGGAGTCAAGTTGTCATTACAATTCTAGAAGCTCCAAGTGCAAGCCCACGTTTATTGGGGCAATATGTTATTGTATAATATGTCCTGTAGCAAGATACTAAGGCCTGAATTAGCCCAATTCCCCCAAACTGGATCTAATTAATGCATATTAACTTCAATGTAATTGCTCAAACAAGGCTATCCACAGGCAAATCCTCATTCAGTAAACTCTGTAATAAAGCTAAAGTGCATCTGTGTAGCCAACATTATTTAGGATGACTACAGCAACTAAAATATGAGGTGTCCTCTTTGCCATGTAGCTTAAGAGGTGTTTAAATCACATGAAATATAATCCAGTCTTGTGCTGCTTTGCATTTTATTGCTCAGTCTGGTACTGCCAAACAGGAACATCAAGTAATTCATTGTATAGTGCATACAGAAAGCTTCACTCTGATTCCAGAAGTAGCCTGCAACGTAATTCCTGGTAGAGGCAATGAATTACTGTGTCCTATATATTCTGCATTTTTAAAAGGCTGTGAGGAATGTGTTGCATAATCAATGACAGATGCTACAAAATAAGTTACTGGCCTGTGATTTACATGACACTGATTTTGAAATGATCTGAGAAGCTTCTGGTATTCAGCACCCAAATGATGACTACAGAAACATCCCTCTATTACTTGACTGGTCTCTGGTGGGTACAGACTGGCAAGACAGACACACTGATCTTTAAAAGAAGAAAGCAGGAGATGCAGAGAACTCTGTAAACTGGGTCATTAGCAGTCAGTGGAGTTGTGCTAATTTATACCAGCAGAGATTCAGTCCTGGATTATGCACAGGAAGTATTACTCAAAATATAACTCTCCCCAGATTAAGAATTCAGTTCTGGTGTTAAAGCCTTCAAGAAAGTCATGCAACCACAGGGTGCAGAGTTGGAGTCAGGGGAGATGAATGGACCATAATTCTTCCCATTTCAGCTGTCATCTGATGCCTTTGAAAGTGTCTGATGCCTCATTCTCTCTTGGCCAAATCCCTGTGTTGAGGTAGAAGAGAAATCAACATTCCTCTGCTTTTAATACACCAAAACTTTACAGTTGTGGCTATTTTGTGGGCACTGAAGTCTGAAACAAAGTCTTCCTTTACTCAAACCACTGGGTGCAACAGGTTAAGTAGGAGCCCAGAACCAAGGAGACGAAAGGAAGATCATTATGAGAGCAAACAACCTGAAAGAACTGTGTCTTCTGATACACACTTAAGTTCTGCAAGAACTTACTGCACTAGCGTTAAGAAAAATCCCTTGCTTTGAGCAGAGCACCAGTGCTATGGTAAGAGATGCCATCCTTATCCTGCCTTGCTTCATCCAGCTGAAGAGCTGCTATCCTTTGGCTCTTGGATTCAGCAAAGGGTTCTATAAAATATGCATTGCCCTTATTACAAAGATGCTGAGTTTTTTTGTTTGTTTTTTCTTGATGTAGAGAGGCAAAAAAAGATCTTTAGCTAGGAAGAAAAGAGTAGAAATCTCTAGAGAGGCTCCCATCATTTGGGCTGTCTAACAAGCAGATTGATAGAGGAAAAGCATGTGCAAAGGCAGAGCCCTCAGGAGACAGCAAGAATTCATAGGCACCCAGGGGAGACTTTATCAGTCATTATCTAGCATATTAAAAAAATACAAAGTAATGTGGGTTGAATCCACTCTTGGACTCAAGTTTCAAATAATATATATATATAATATATATAAATAATGGAAAAGACTTTCAGAAGGGACTTTTCCACCTGCAGTTCCTTATAGAGGAGTTCAGGGAACACGTGTCAGCTCCAATGGCAGAAGAGTTGAAGATCAAAGCACACAGATGACAGTCTGGGCTATCCCCTTACTGAGCTAAGTGATCAGCTTTCCTGGACCATCTTGCCAGGCTGGCGTTCCCCGTCTCATGCTATACATAGAGCAAGTAAATTAATACACAGGTACCTGATGAACCCTTCTCCATCACCATATCCAGGAAGAGCCAAAAAGTGTCTTATCTTTGTAAGGGGGATAGACCAAGGGCAACTTCTACCAACTCCCTCCTTGCTTTAGAGATCATTCCTCTTATTTCCCCCTCCACCTGAAGCACATGCCATTGGTGTGCAAGAGCCCTACATTTCAGAGACATGAACCTAAAGAGCAGGGTATTGATCACGTGAAGGGAAGGAATATGGGTAAAACAGGTTGTGGAGAAGAGGAACCCCACCAAAGCACCACACAGTCCATATTTTTAATGGAGATCTTTGATAGCTGAAAGTGGCTACCAAATCTTCTGAACAAACTGTCTCTTGCCCAAACTGATCAGGAATTATCTGCAGTGTATGGTCATAGTTCTTCTCTTCAGTTGAATGATGTTTTTCTAAATGAATTGCAGAGATGGAAGACCAAAAATACTTGTCCAGGCACAAATCACTTTGTTTACCTGAGAAGGAGAGTGTTTATATGAAGCAGTCTCTCCTGTAGAGACATCCACAGAGCCAGTACTCTTGTTTGTACAACTACTCTTGTCATTTTTCCACTGTTCATAAGTGCAGTCAAGGACCCACAGCTGCTCATCAGCTCAAATAGCTCCTTGGCCTCCGAGGAGGTAAGAGGAGCTCTTTCAGTGCTTGCTTCCCCACAGAAGTCTGCATTCTCAGGCTACTATGAGTGATGCAGCACCTTGCTGATTCACCTTGCTGATGGGCCCTATCGAATTAGACATGTTGTTTGTTTGTCTTTCTCTCCTTGCAATTCACCTCACCTCTGTGCGTCAGTGGAAAACAGAAGTGCGCTGTTTGAGAAAATTACTCCTCTGCATAATTTGAAGACTTGTGGTTGACATAACACTTTATAAGGAAAACAGATCCAAAGGTCAGGACTCCTGTAAGTTCATTCCCTTCCATCACCCCCAGGAGTTGCAGTTTGGCAACCCAGGCTGCGCTTTTATGTTGGCATTTTTTCCACAGTCCTGCGTAGGGTCCTCTGACCCCTTCCTGCAAGAGCTCCCCAGCTGTGGGGACACACGCCACATCCCCTCATTGCCAAGACCTTGCACAATTGCTTGCGAGTCTTAGGGCAAACCTTGCTGTCTACTCTGGCCTCTGCCTGGAGAGGAAGGGAAAGTGAAGGCTTCCATTTAACCTTAGATTATATAAAACTGATGATGATAGATCCTGTGCAGCGGGAAGGGCCTCCTGCTGCTTCTGCAGCAAAAGCTCACATAGATAAAAACATCTAACCTCTGAGAAGAGCTCAGCACATGTTCTTGCCCAGCCAGGTGTTGTACAATACTTCGAAGGAAGCAAATCCCTGCTATGGATTGGCTCCTTGTTCTCCATCCTAACGTCCAGGATTGCCACTGAGAAACTCTCCTTTCCACCATGCTCCAAGTTGAAGCAGTGGATGCTTCTAGTGCAAGAGGTTGCTTCTCTTCTGCTTCTCTTCTGCTTCTCTTACGAGCTGCTTTAGCTAGAGCTGAACTGCTTCTGAAGGTCCAAATTTGAGGAGAAGAATATATGGAAGCAGACACAAGCATCACATCTGTCACCATCTCCCACAGCAATTTAGACTCATTGCATCTTCCCTTTGACTGCCAAAGAGCTTTCAATTTAGCAATGCAAACCTGCCTTGAAGTCTCCACAGCACTGATGATTTTCATAGACATTAGAACTTCCTTAGAAGCCCAGCACAACACAATTGCCTCAGTATTATTGAGAGCAAAGAAAAACCAAACAAATCCTATCAGACACCAAACAGCAGCAGTTATGTCACATGCTATCAAACAAGTGTCACACTTCAGCAAGCAACTGCATTAAAGAGGATTTCCTACAGGATTTCCTACAGCTCAGGGATGCTGTCTAAGCCTATAATGATCTCTCCACCCATCAGTGAAAACAGAATATAGTTGCTGGAGCATCATGAATTGTAACTCCACACGGGTCAAGGTAAAAGATCTCGGGAGGAACAAGACACTGAAAATGAGCATTTCTGGAAAGGGCTCACACATTAAGCTTCTCATGCCAAAAAAGTGCCCTCTGGCAGCAGCACAGATGAGGAGATCAAGTTTCCGTGTATGTTCTGAATGTTCTGATCTCTACCACATATTAATTCCTGGAATGAGTAACTCTTCCCCATTGTCTGTGGAGGTAGAGAGGATGTTATTTCATCAAACGTCTCAGACTTCCAGCTCAGGTTGAAACACCCTCCAGACACATAATTTGTGCTCATCAGTGACTCAAGGAAGACCAGTAAGCAACATATGTGATGCCTGTAGCCAGTTGGTGACTTATCCTTACCTTGTGTGGTAGCACAGACTTGGAAATCCAAGGAGAATTTAAAATGCTCAAAAACAAAGGGCTCATGGTTTATTTTCTTGCCTTTTCTGATAATTAAAACACACACACACATTCCCTCATTTTGATTTATGATCCAATTAATTAATTCAACAGCTCCAAAAAAGAAAACCCAAGGCACTACCAGCACAGCTCTGTACGTTTCCCAGTCTAACAGCAATGCTAAAAGCCACTCCTCCTTTGGAGCTCCATTCCAGGCTGCTAAGCTTTTCTGCAGTGTTTTTTACATCTCCAGAAACATTTTGCGGCACAGACCTTGAGCACAGTCTCTGAAGTTATTTGTCATCTAAAGAAGACAGCTGTGTACATACTTTTTCAAAGCCTGTCACGCTACAGAACGACATTGTCTCTGTGCCTTCATAGATTTCCCTCAAACACAGGACTTGGGAGGTGTCTTTACCAGCCATCAAGTCCAAGGCATCCTCAAGAGATCCATTATTCCACTGGCAGTGAAGATTTGCTCCCATAAATCCCCCACACATCAGGAGATGTTTGGACAAGATCCTGCAAGGCATAATAAAAATAATTACCTTGGCAAATTAGAAGCTGACTCCGCAGCCAAAACCTAACCATCACAACCCAACAGCAAAACACTTTTGTTCTTCCTTTTCCTCCATGCAAAAGGACACTGAAGTAGATACAGCAAAATGAATACATGTCAAAGTCAAGTTCTCAGAATATACGTCAGAGAGTTAAAAGTGAAAGCACACATTCTGGGATATTTTGCTTCCCTTCTCTCAGGTCTCAGTTCTACAAACATTCTTGCCTATGCTTAATTTTAGCACAGAAACCTGCTGGTTTCTGTAGCACGGCTCAGGAGAACTAGGGTAAGGACACGCTCATCTGCAGAATCAGGGCCCAAATCCATGGCCTCACCACTGGG
>JAUBOD010000743.1:2542456-2555353 GCA_032353885.1 Nothura maculosa
GCACGGCTCAGGAGAACTAGGGTAAGGACACGCTCATCTGCAGAATCAGGGCCCAAATCCATGGCCTCACCACTGGGTAGGCTGGGGAGCATCTCACTGTGCAGGATGGAAGGCAGTAGAACAAGGTCTTGCATTGCTGCATATAGAAGCTGCAAGGAAAAAGCCATAGAGAAGACTACAGACCTGCTTTTCCCAGTGTGTGCCTCCCATAGGCATGATTGAAGTCATCTTTCCTGGAAGATTTCTTTCTTATATTCTAGAAAATGACAAAAATCAAGCCTCCAAATTCACAAATCACCCTATTGGTGATTTGGGGCTTCCAAGCTTCTTGTTGAAGGTCAGACCACTTCAGCAAATGTACCCTCAATATCAGTTTGATTCAACTTAGTACTTCAGGGGAAGAAAAACATAAGGCTAAAGCTCTCAAGTTTTACCCATGTACCTGTGGCACCTAAATAAGCATCGATATAACATAGTACGCATTACAGCAATACAACAGAAAGGTTAAGCTGCAGGGTCACATAAATCAGAAATCGATGACTCAGATGGAAAGGGCGAGCCTAAAGCATAGTTAATCCGAGCTCAGGTCTTCATGCAGTTTCTTTAACCAAGTACTGTGGCCACTTTCTCACTGTTGGCAGCAGGAACCCATGCAGCTGCATCTTGCCTCCCAGAGGCCACCTTATGAGAACTTCCAATCTTCAAGGCATCTGCTCTGCAACTAACAGCTGATCTCCTCCCCATGCACCCTAACATCTATTTAGACAGACTGAGCTCCAATTATGCCCTACTCATTCTTTGAGGACATCAGGATATAGGTAAGCATTCAGTAGGATTTATGACCTATACCTGTCTTTAGATGTGCCATTATAGCAGGGAGACACTACATTACAGTGAGTCTCAGTAGAGCTTCTCTGGGAGAGGTACCTTCTGAAATTGTGGACAAAACAGTTCATTGTAACGTTCCAGCCTGCACAGTCTTTTGAAATGCATCAGTTACCTCCTAAGATACACCAAACTTTCTTACTAGGTCTATTTGGCAAGTCAGACAAATTGCTATTGTGTCTGACTGCTTCCTTCCCAGAAACTATGACTTACACTACAAAATTTTTTGCGGCTTCATCACAGCTTGTGAGTTTCATATCATATACTATAATCTAGGCAACATTTTAGACAGTTTCACAATCTGAGTCACATTTCTGGTTTTCCACAAGGACCTGACAAAACACACTGACAGATGACCTATTTGGCATTTTGGGAGCCTCACTATTCCCCTTTGGTCAGACTATGGGATTTAGACCACCCCAAGTTGTAGCTTATTTCACTAGTTTTTGATATTCATGAAGAGATCAAGGATCTCAGCCATAAATTATCTTGCTGAGCAAGGGCCGTACAAACGGAGAACAAAAAAGACATCTTGTGTGTTTTAATACAGGAATATCCACAAATGGCAGAGACAAGGAAGCAGGAATCGTAGTAATCATTTCACTTCAAAACTGCTTTGCTAGACATCTGACAAGACATTTCTCTCTCACAGCAGACATAAGAAAGGGTGCCTCGAGGAACTAATAAAATCAAGCAGAAAAAATAAGAGTTCCAATTAAAACCTACCTTTTTTTTTCTTTTTTTTTTTTTTTTTGTTTTACTGGCATTTCTCTACATACATTTATGACACTTCAGAAGTTCCCGCACCACAAAAAAAATATAGACAGACAAACAACAACAACAAAAATCTCATAAAGTGCTAACTTTGTAAGGAAAGGAATAAGAGATCACTTAGACAACTCTAAGACTTAAACTCAAAAGCACAAAACTGCCAGGCTTAGGAAAAAAGATCTCATGTTCATACCTAAACATATGGCTAAACACATGCCCTTGCATGCAACATTTTACTCATTGTCACACAATTTCTCACATCAGCTAATACAGTGGATCTCAGACACCAGAAAGGCTGTAAAGGGCATTAGATGTCTAATCACCCTGATTAATCAGAACAGAGCTTTCCTATTCACAGGAACACTCCCTGCTTCTGAAGCAGGGCAGCACAGTGTTCTCAATTGTGTCTCAACACGCTCCATCAAGTATGAGGAAAGAAAACAAGGAATTTATCCTGGAGAAAGACAACAGGCTACTGGTGTTTTGATAAACTTGAACATTTAGTTCTTTATGAACACAGCCTTCTATTACCTGTGTCAAGTCAAGCCAAAAAATGCCCAAACACATGCTTCTGGGCTAGTCCCTTTACAGTTCACAGAGCCTGCATAACATACCAAATGCACTAAGGGTTTTTTTTGTGTGCTCGTAAGGTACCTTGCTTCCTACAGGTAGACACAAACACACGTAGAAAGGGCAATAAATAAGAATCAGGCTCCATCAGGGTTCTCAAATTAAGATACTGTAAATCATCAGTTCTAACCATAATCCTCAAACGGAATCCCTAGGTGATGCTCCAGGCTCTCACAGATACTCTCTTAATGCCAGCAAGCCAACAACACCCACACAAACAACCCCTATGAAAACAGCCCCTTACCTCCGGCTTCAGCCACTTCCCACTGGAACCAGCAGCCTCACCAGGACCATAGTCACCTGAAGCCTCACCAGGACCATAGACACACCTGAAACCCATCACCATACTTAGGCCACCACTGACCAAGACTTCCCAACATCTCCACCATCTTCAGCTAAGATGACTCCCATGGGCACTCCCACCACTTCTAGTCAATCAGGGGCCCCAGCCTATCTCACCTGCTGCCACAGCCTCCCTGCTGCAGGAAAATTAAGAAATTTCTGCAGAATAGTTGTTTTTCTCCTAGTGCCAGAGGAGTGAGGCCTTGCAGCGGTGCAGAACCTAGAGTGCTGCGGCCCGGGGGTCCTTCCCTACTCAAAACTGCAACTTTCATAGAATAATTCCTTCAATTTGGTCACTGTCTCAAAAGCTCCAAACTGTCAAAAATGGTTCAAAAACATTCTTCTGAAAGTATTTCACACAGGGATAATTGCTACTTAGCCCTCCATCGCTGCTAGGAACTGGCTCCTGCAGGCCATTGGGAGAGCCGCAAATTGCCTGGGGCTCCCTTTTCAAATTCTTGGGTTTTTTTCCACAAATAACCTGGAGAGGATGTGGGGACTCCAGGCCTAGATCTTGGGGAGAAAATACCCTTCTTTCGGTAGCCTCCTGCAACGGAGGGCAGACCCAGGCCTTGCCAGGGGCCATGCAGACCAATCAGCCAGGCTTGGCCTACTTGAGGCTCGCAAACGCTTTATGTGTTGCCCCAGCATCCCAGCTGTGTTCAGAAGCACTCAGATAACTTCCCCAGGCACCTCTGGAGCTCACTCAGACCATGAGGAAGCCACGGACCCCTCGGCCATGGCCTCTTCCCCAGTGAGCCGCTTTTCTCCCAGCATTTCTCCTTTCTACAGCTTTCCAAAGCCTTTTTTGTTTTTTTTTTTGGTACAGATGAGCCCATAATTACCACATGATTCCTGTGATTAGTGTTATCACTAGAAAAAAATGGGGCCACAGTATGTAGAGAAGACAACCTCCGGCCTAGATAGTCATCCTACATATTTTAAGGAGATCAGAGAGTGTAGGGCAATGCTCAAAGATCTCAGGGTGCTGGTTGTGGAAATGCCCCGTGGATATTTATTTCAAAGTGTTGTTTATTGATTAGTGCACATGGCTCATACACTTGCTACAGGTTTTAAAATGTCACTGCACATCCATGAGTCACTGAACGTTTATAGGTCCTACCAGCTGCACTGGCCCTGCTGCCAAGTAGTCATCACATCTCTCCCCTGTATTCACATTCATATTTTCCTGGACAATGAAGGCAAAAGAAATCTCTGTGACTAATTAGACTAAGTCCTAATTCACTACTCTCACACATGCCATCCCCCTAAAGCACCAAACCACTATCCTGAGATGATATGGTTTATTTGCTTTTCTTCATTGTTCCCAGCTTGTCCTTAACACAAGTTACTTGTCCTGTAACTCAATAGTAAAACTCATCAATATAATGCACACAAGCTCCCAACTGTCTGCCAGATTGCAAAAAAAAAGTCATGTGATTTCTATTAACTTTATTAGATTTGAACCTGAGAACTGAAAAGCCCCATATCTCACAGCTAGTCCTTGGCCAACTCCATTCCCTGCTGCTCTTCTTTCTTTGAAGATTCAAATTCCAACTATCTACATGAGTGATAGATGAGCACAAACCAAACTGTGTGAATCCCTGAACTGCAGCTAATGAGCAGGCACTTGATGGTGATCTATCCTGAATATACCCAAGCTACCTGCATTGCAATGATGCTATTTATACATCAGTTAACTTCCTTAAAAACACTTTAAAGGCAATAATGATTATAGTTTCACAGCTAAATGTAAATGTGCACACTACTTTGCAGATTTAAACCCCCAAGGCATAGGTTTGTTATGCAACCTAGATCTATGGCAAAGCCTGGAACGAAACCGAGTCTCTGTGCTTTATTGTGTCAAGCTGTAGCTATAAACACAATCTTTCTTTATATCAACACCTCCCTTGCCCAGTCTCATCAAGAGTAATGAGACAAAAATTGCACCAATGTAACTGGAATGGAAATTTGTTGGTAGCTCTTCATAGCATTGTCTTCTTTGCAAGGTGGTACTACTTTTCTGTTGTCCAGCTGACACACACACTGCTGGCACAAGCCTCATGAACATCTTGGATGAAGCCTGAGGAGGACAGATTCCTACTTTTCCACTTAAATACTGAATAACTTGCATTAATTTTCCACTCAGGCCAGTGAGGCCCTTTATAGCCTGGGCCTTAGAGCTTATCCTAGAAGTGGAGGTTTTGACAGGAACGCTCTATGGATGTTTTACCACAAGGCTTTGTTTGAAGGGTGTGGAGGAAATGTCATCCAACCTGTTAACTGAGGAAAAGGCTCTTTGAACTGTAGTTACCTGTTGGCACAGAAATCAATTGGGCAATCTTAATTGTTTACATTTGATTATACATACAAAAAAAATGTGTAGCTGCGTCACTTTGAAGTAAGATATTTTCAGAAGGACATGGATAAACAGGTCAGAAGTATGCTGAAGGAACACCCAGAGCTAGCTCTCTGACACAAGAAAAACAGATAAGAGAGACCTCAGGACATTCCTGTCTACCTAAGTATTCATTCATCTGTTTGTTCACCCATTCATTGTTACCATCACCTTCTTCAGTGCTAAAGCTTCATGACAGAAGCACAAATAGGGGAAGTTCTGAAGGAACAAAGCCACAAAATCAGTAGATGTCTGGTCCCTGTATCTGGGTTAGATTCACATGCGGCACATACATTTTGGGAGTGTGCAGGTCCACACTGTATGATGACTAGATCTGTACCCAAATGCTTAAATGTAAAGAGTCACAGCAATAGACAATTAACAAGGGGTTAACTTGATTCAAAGATGAAACACTGAATCTAATGTAGTGAAAGATATATGGTGACCGCTAAGGAAAGAAGACAGAGAAAAGGAAATATATGATCTCAAACGGCTCCAATTACCTGTCCTAATATTTAATATCAGTCTTTTGGGGCCAATTCACATTTGTATGGAATAATTCCTGGATGATGAGAGTGAAAAAAGGAGTTCTGTAGGCTACATGCCTACAGATCAGAGTGTTCATGAGAGTTACAAATGATTTCTAGCTTACCAAAGACATGGAGATCAATTCTTGGACCATAGTGACTACTTTTCTATGACAAGGTATAGGTAATATAGAGGAACTAGGCCCATCCATTCATGTTACTCATAAAAATCTGAGATTTCTGATGCCAGAGGGAAAAAAGTTCTCATTTACTAGCTCTGCCCCATGAGCTGCACTGGGTCATACGCACTGCTAGTGTTTCAATGTTTGCTTACAAAGCAGATGTTTGACAGGCACAGAGATAATTCCTTCAAGATCTCCAACAGCTGTGGCCAGCACGCAGATAAGAGGCCTTGTATTTTTATAGCCACCCAGCCAAGGCCTTATGCAACTTGGTTAAATTGCCCTTTGAGACGGTGCCTTGCCAGCTCGAGTAAGTGGCAGACACCTCTCTACGGGGGAAGAAAATCAGTCTTTTGTTAGACGTCAATTTGTTTTTCCTTTGGGATAAAATTTTGAAACACTTTATTTTTCCTTTTATATATATAGTTTTTTTTATAATGTGGTGTCTTCAAACATGGTTTGCTTCTCCCCCTGCCAGCCAACAGTGCTTTGGCATGGAGGCAGGTTAATTCCATCACTGGAGAAACAAACATAGAGCTTTCACAAGGTCCATAACATCAAGCAACCATTTTCACAACCCTACTCCTCATCCTCTCTGCCTAACAACGTGGTTGTGTGTGCTGGGCACACTCTGTTGCTGATTTGTAGGGCTTGAAATGGTCTATTTCTGGGACTGAAGTATTATTCAATGAACATTCATTAAGGAAGAGAGAAGACAAATCAGGCTGAACCCAGTAGAATAATGTAGATATCCCTAAAAGATAGAAGAATCACAAGACATTTTTCCACCTAAAATGGGAAATACAAGAAAATGTAGTTACATTGCAGAAGTATTCAGGTTGTCTGGACACAGCCAAGTTGCAGTAGCCTTACATTAGTTTGGTATTATATCCACTTGATAATTATCAAACTTAGCACCAGGCATTAGCGTCTTGGTCCAAATTTGACATTAATATGACCATCTTGCTTCCAGATCACCTGGTTTGGAGATCCTAGAAGTAATTGATCATGTGCAGAGGACATGGAATAGCAGTCACCCAAGAAGCAAGCAGAACTAATTTGCTGGTTTTAATCTTAGGAAGGACTTGTATCAAAAAATATAGGTGGAAAAAAACCTTTCATATTCTGTCAAGGATATGAAACTAAAACAGAGCTCAATCAGTCTAGACATGAATTTCCCCAGGGTTGATTTACTTTGGGAGTGGCCATCACAAAGGTAGATCTAGGAAAAAAAGAACATGTTCAGAACAACAGCACGTGATCACTCTTTGTAGAACATGAGTCATAAAAAGACAAAGAAATTCATAGCACCTTGCCCCTGTATTGTGCCTCCCTTTGGAGGACTTCAGTGCCCTTCACCAAAGAGGCATCAGCTTCACATGCTGGCACTCATGCTGAATAGCACCTTGAGTAATGAGTAATCCCATTTGACTTTATGGTGCAAATCAGTATTCTTAACACAAAGGGATCAGGCTCTAATTCTAGCTAATAGAGTGCCAGTCACTTCAGGATATTTTTTTATGGAATTGTGAAAAAGCCACCTTTTTTTCATGTGAAAGTCTAATTGGTAAATGCTGTCACTTTCTCTTGACATAAGTCCTCATATACAGAAATCAATATGTCATAACTTACAAATGCAGAAACTGAATGATCAAAAAAATTGTCAAGGTAAAATGGAAAACTATCTGAAATGTTAAAATCTCTGTGCTTACTCCCTTGCATATGCAACATCATTTCCTACTTTAAAAGATACGAGGGGTTTTGGCCTGTTCTTCTTCTCATCTGCTCTTATAGATTAAAGTTGCAGGACTCCCCTAGCTCTTCCTTGCCCACGTGTGGAAGGTCACTGAAATCAGGCCCATTAAACCAGAGGTAAGCTGAGGCAGGAGACTGTGCAACATTTTGCTTTTGCTGAAAGAAATGTCACCTGGAATGGCGATTTCACAAGAGGTGAGGCTTAACGATTGTCCTAGCATGACATTTTCCTGCTGTTGTTATGGTGACCCTAGTAAAAGTATTCGCAAGGCTTCTGTTAACAGTCATTAGGAAGGATTTTCTCTTGCAGTGTACTTCCATTCACTGAAATGATAATTTGAGTAAGGAATGTTGTCCGTACAGAAACGAGTCTCTAATGACTCTGTAGAGAGTTAACATTTATTTTAGGTCAAAATGTCTTAGATGCCAACCTTGAACACAGAACATGGTATTTTTATGGCTATTCAATAGTAACTAGATCTAAGTTAGATTTGATTGATTTAGACTTGATTGGATTAATTTTGTTCTGGGCTATATTCTGAGGGGTTTCTGGAAGCTTGAAATCTTATTCTGAACCCATTCTGCAATGTGGAAAGAGCTGCAGTAGAATTTCCTAGAGCTTTCCTTTTATTCAGGTCCCAGTTGAAAAAAAATGTGTTGATTACTGTGAGAATGAGATCCAATTAAACACAGGACCTGCAATTTGCAGCAGATGAAATTCTGAACGAGGCAAACTAGGTCCTCTCACTTATATAGAGCACAGAGCAACTAAAAGAGATGATGTGGAAGAATGCTTTGAAGAACCAATGCATTCCTGGGAGCTGTTTCACAGCAAATGTTGCTCATTAATCAATCATTTCCATTCCTGGTGGATCTTACTACCTGATTTTTAGTTTACAGATGTTCATCAGAGTTGTTCAGTTCTTCCCTCGTACGATTGCTCAATGTGGTCACAATTTTGAGACAAACTATACTGGCCAAGGGCAGAATTTGGAGACTGTGGTGCCAGAATTTTACATTTGCAACATTTCTGCAGGCAGATTTCTCTGTTCCAATCCTCAGGTTGGACATCTAGATGATATATTTAGAAATGACTTTCCATGGATCAAGCTCAAAGGAATCTTACTGTCCAATGAATTATTGTTTGCAACTGATTGCACTCAGAGTTGCAACACATGGGACAGTGGTGTTTCTGCTTTTTTCGCCCTTGTTGCCTTTGGAAATTTCACAACCTTGAGTTAGCTAAACTCTGAGCCTGAGATGAGGATCTCGCAACATTGGCTTATCAATGCCACTGAAAAACAAATCCCTACAGCGTCAGAGCTTCCATTGATCCACCAACTGGGATCCAAGCTGATAGCACCGCAGACAAGATCTCAGGAAAAGTCAGATTTGTTGATTCAAACTGACCTGGAATCACAGCCTGGCAGCAGAAATACCTCCTGTTTAGCAATCAGACTGCATTGCCTGTTTTTTTTTCACTTAATAAGAACTGACATAGCATCAGTCTGGCATCTTCCAGGACTTTTCTGGTCCAGGACTTTCTCTTCAAAGTCAAACCTTGACTCAGGGCAACCAAGACTCTAGTGACAATGACATTTTGGAAGGAAACCAAGCACATCTTCACACTGCCTGATTGAAACCAGGCACCTGAACCTTGGCATATTTTCATATGGTGTATTTGGAGGTATAGCACTTTAGACCAGTAGTGGGACCACTCCACCAATGACCCTCACAATAGTGACAGCCAGAGCAATAGGACTTGGTGTGGTTGGCCTGTAGAGTCATGTGAGATCATTACACAAGCAGAGGATGCCTGGGGAATCCTTTAAACCCTTAGCCTGCTGCACCTCTCCAGGCAGGTGTATTGTACAACAGATATGTGCACTAATAGAGTAGCACCAAGGGGTTGTTCCTGCCTAGGGCTGAGAGTTTGAGCTTGGATCTGGGAAGGACTTAAACACATGAGTCTCTGCAGTGTTCTTGCAATTTAAAACTTAAGCATGCATGCACATGCTTCGATTGGAGTCAGACCAGAAAACCCAATGCCTCAAAGCAGCAAAACCTGCAGCTCCAGGGCAAAAATCTAGGTGGGAATTTTTGCTCTTGACTACAATGACATTAGGGCAAGATTCAGTATCTATCATCACCTAGGGGTTCATGTAAGAATTTTAACCCAAAGCCCAGGTACGTCTAATCTGCTATGACAACATTTGAGGAAAGACTGGTGTCTGGCATTACAAAAGGATTTCCAGGCCAGACCACACTTCAAGAAAGGGGCGGATAAAGGAAAACAAAAGGAAAACACGCTTTCAACCAGCCGAACCAGGGGAGGGCATTGGTTAGCAGAGTGGGCAAAAACATCACATTTGGCTCCCTTAGTACCGAGAAATGAAGTTAGAGAAGGACTAAAACACAGAACAGAGATGAGCCTAAGGATTCTCAGCTCATTTCTCCTGGCTGCAGTGGCCGGCAGCCACTGGCAACTGCCCACTTTGCCTGTACCAAGAGCTAGCCCTGTGAACACTGTTCTCCAGTCTTCCACTGGCCAGGTAACTGGGGATTCCTGCTATATTTCCATCACTTCTTCACACCATCACTTCCATCCCCTCCTTCCTTGTTGAACATGACATCAGTGCTGGGCTTCAGCTCTGCTCATCCTTCATATCATCCTTCGATCTCACCTACAACCAGGAACACCTTGAAAGTGCCAGGAACACGATCACAACCCCGGAAAGGCAGAGTCCTGGATGGGCCAAAATGGCTCCATCCCAAGGGGAAGGAGGCCAGGCCCATGGGACCTTTGGGACACCATGAGAAGAGACAATGCAGACTTGCTATGGATCTGGTCTTTGAAAAGGTGGGCCAGCAACCCACTATCCCATCCATCCAGATAATCCTATGCAGTCAAGATTCAATCTGCACTTGCATTACTAGGAAGAAGAGCTGTAGGATTATCTCTATGAATGGAGTGGACCCAGGGCATTGCTGGTTTGTGTTTTCCCCTCTACTTAGTTGTATTACTAGATTAATGCCCAATTCCCTACATGGGCCGTAGTCTGGATGGGTTCCATAGCATCAGTAGTGGTGTCACAGGCAGGGTTATAGCCACATTTGACTGTGCACACAAAAATAACCATCCAGAAGATAAGGAAAACAATGGAAAATGTGATATTCCAGGAGGCACGAGTCCCATTTGTGTGTGAAATCTCACGTAAATAAAGAACTAAAGAGGAAAAAAAAAGTGAAACAAAACATGCAGCCTGCAGAAAAACTCTGCATCAATCACTGGATGTTTCCTTTAGAGCTCAGCCTTAGCTCCATCAGGAAGACAAAAACGAGAGACTTCACAATGGCTTTATCTCCTCCATCCTCTCTGCTTTTGATGGCAGCAAATGAGTAGGTGAGGGCTGACCTTTCCTAGAAGCTCTTCCGCTTTTCCTAGAAATAAGTTTTCAGTCACATGATAGTGTTTTGCTGCTCTTTAGGAATTCCAGATCCTGAATGAGGCAGATTGTAAACAAGGAAACCTGATACCTCAAGGGCAGAAGGAGAGAAAGAACAAGATGTCCATAGACGCTCTGGAGTGTGTTCAAGCATTGCAGTATGCTCTGTGGTTTGTTTATATCTGTGCATGTCTGTGGGTGTACATGCACACATATATATGCACTTGCAGGCACATTTTTTATCCTGCATTGCTAAATGCTGCTCAGAGAGTCAGTCCTAAGCAAACCAAGGTTCCCCATGACAAGCCCTGCACTTTCACTCCTGTCCTGACCATAGTCCTTTCTTTATGTCTGCAGCACTCAAACCCAGCTATTTTATGGCAGAAGGCAGTGACTACAGGACCTTGTTTGTGGGTGCAAAAAGCACATGAGCACCCACAAGTTGCCACACAAAACCAGCCATTTTTGCTGTTTTCCACCCGCTGCTTTCCATCTCAAGATTGTCCAGAGAGTTTGAAAATAATAATAAAAGAAGCTAATACTGGTATCTTTTGCAAATCAACTATCTTTTTTTCTCCTGACAATCCACAAGTGTATGGATGCAAGATCATTTATATCCTTTCTATTTCCTCTCCTATCACATAGGAATGTGATTTCTCTCATTAGTCATGCTGTACCATTTTCAGAACATTGTTTAATCCGCCTTCATCAAAAAGGCATTTAAACAAAGATTAGCCTATTTAAAATGTGGCTGCTGTCGTCACTTCCCTCTGTGCCGTATTTATTCTCTGCTCTATTCTTTTTTTGGGGGTAGTCGTGCCAGGTAGCTTTTGATGAGTAACATATCGTTCGTATGTTGCTGTCATGTAGCCAACAAAGCTCTAAAGACATCATCAGATGTAATAAAAAATTAAAAAAGAAAGCCATTGCATGATACTGAAATAAGCTCTTCTAAATGAGAATATATGTTCTGCGTCAGACAACTCTTTTCCATATCGTTCTCTAAATCCCTCTTTGGAATAAGTCTTGATCATTGGGACAAAAGAAAACCACAAATCCCCATATCTTACGTGAAGGAAGCAAAATAATTACCACTGAGTCATTTGATGAACTATTAAAAAATAATCATAGATATCAGATGGTAGGGGAGGCAGAATACTTGTGCTCTAGCAGAGGCCACTGTACAGAGGCAAACTATCCTTAATCAAGCTAAGGCGAGTCCATGCCCATTGCTTGGCTAAACAACCATGCATGCACAGGGGATGGTTGCAATCAAAGTTAGTTTATAACATTATAAACATATCCCACAACTGTAAGTACTGAGGTTTGGGAATCTGGCTTGTTGTCTTCCTATGTAGAGGTGGCCAGCCAATCTGTGTGCCACACAGATATCATTTGGATCATTGCTCAATGCCCACAGGGCCAGGGTTAATAAAGCAAAAGGGAATAGAGCACCAGAGCACCGTGATAACTGTATGTGCAGCACAAACCATTTCATTGGTTTCCGAGGAGCTTTCTATCACCTAATTGCTCAATATTCAAATTAGTACTTGATACTGCTTATCCAGAGATTTACTGTTCCATCAGAACAAAATATAGACTGACAAAAAGGGTAGTGTTGGGAAAGACACAGCACAAATTGCAATGAAAAAGCATCTAGCCAAGGAAAAAACTCAATGATCAATGGCTGCGAGATAAAGCTTGGTCTAGTATCTGTAATAAAACTTCTGTTTATTCTGAACCTTCTCAGCTTCTTCAAGAGACCTCTTAGCACAGGTCTGGGTTGTGCAGAAGTTACCACCAGCAGATAAGGAGCACACCATCTCCTTGGCTCAGCACAGCAGCTTGCACATGCTTTGTGAGGATACCAGGAGAGGAAGGATTGGTGATAAGGAGAGGATTTAAAACAATAAAGCAAGGGAAGAGATTGCACACCTGCTCTGCTTTGCTCATGGAAGAAA
>JAUBOD010000743.1:2640206-2657853 GCA_032353885.1 Nothura maculosa
TTAGAAGCACTCAACAGAATCTGCCCTGCTGTCTAAAAATCATCATAAATTAAACACCAATGTTTGTTAGGATGGATTTTCTAGCAAAACCTCTCACTTTTAAAGGGGAGCTCTCTGCCTTCATTAGCATTGGGTCCTATTTTAAGATAATTAAAGAAACGTGTGGCATTTTGACCTAAGGTACCTCCTATAAATTTCCAGATGTCTCCTTTTAAGGTGATCAAAGGAAACAAGGCCTCTCTCACAATCAAGACGTCACACTGTCAACAGTGTGGTTCAATTCCTAAATTACATCTGCCTTTTTGTTACTGCAGGTTACTCGGGCTCTTTGGTAAGACATTTCTCCTGCAAATTAAAAGGCTGTAAGAAATGAATGACATTCATTTGCTGTATTTATAGTCAAGAACATGTTAATCTTAAATCTCTCAAACAGCACATGTGATGCAGATTCCAGCTAAATAAATATTAATCCTGCATTTTTCTGTTTGCTCCACGAGGCTCTAGCTCTGAGAAATCAAAGCAAGTCAAAGGTATTTCTCTGGTGTCTTTAGGAATACACACAGACCTGTCGACAGCTCCCAACCTCTGCTGGGAAGTTGGGCAGCTGAAAATGGAGCAGTTGCCTTTTCTGAACTCTGGGAACAGGGCCGTTCTGATGATAATTTTATTTCTTCCTAGTCACGTTCATATCCGTTTATAAACATAGGTCAGCTTCCATATGCACTTTCACACCTCCCTATCAGCTGACTACAAGGTGCTTATTTTATTAAGCACGAGGAGATTTTGTTATGGCAAAGTCAACTGAACTTTTACCTCTCCAGAGGCAAAGAAAAATCTGAAAGCATCTTGCTTTTTCAGAAAAAAAAAAAAAAAATATATATATATATATATACATACACTGGCAGGGGGTTGATTTTCTTTCTTTTCCCACCTTTAAATTATTCCTCTCTCTCTCCTTAGAGGCAAAAGGCAAAGGGGGACGGCGCTTTAACTAGCCGGAGTGGTGCCACGATTAGTTAAACCGAGCAGCACCACGTGTGGTGCAGAGGCTTTCAGGGCTCTCCAGACTGCAGCACCTAATGACACGACATTGTTACCACGTCCGAGGCTCAGCATGGAGGCTTATTAGGGCTTGCACTGAGACCGGCCTAATTTTAACGCTCCGCATTCTTCCCTGAAGAACAGTCATTTAATCACGGAGAGCCATGAATGCTCCCAAGAACAAGGTGAGCAGACACTGTTCTGCAATGACAAGCCACAAAGCAAGCATAGAAACTGGTAAAAGAGGAAAATCAGTGCTTGTTTTTCCATGGATATTTTGATTTCAGTGAACATCCACATGTTAATATTGCTGTTCATCATAAAAGTGACAAAATCTCTGCTCTGCCATCAAGGATATCTTCTTTCCAGTGATGCAGCTCCATGAAGGAACCAACCAAAACAGTCCAAATGAAATGGCAGCCTGGTCCCTGCTGCTTTTCCAGAAGCAGGAATGGTCTCCCCAGCCTTGGCCAGTCTCTTCAGGCTACATAGAGGGCTGGAAATGTGCAGGAGGGACTGGCCTTGAAAAAGCCAGCGTGAGATGAGGAACACGATGATTTGCATGATTTGAATTTTGAGCAAACATCATCAACACACTGAACAAACAACTTCTGGCATAAGCAACTATTTAAATTTAACCAAAGCTATTTGAACAGACTAACCTGCTATAATCTGTAGAGGCTGAGACAGCCAGAGTAGGTAGTTATGCCACATGTATTTTCCATCTGTAATTCTGGAAGTTAAAAACAAAATCCTGGCCTTGATGGTTATCAATAAAATCAACAGAGCTGGATTTTCAGAGACCTTTTCTCCACCATCCAGTTTTGCTCTCACATGCCTTCTGTTCAGTAACTACTTCACTGAAATCAAAGTTAGGTAGACTGCACAGGAGGGAATTCTCCATCTGATTTGAAGGGACATTTTTCTAGCTCCAACTTCCATCTCCAGGACAAAATATAAACAAATAACCTCATCTGAGGATAACATCTGAAATAAGTTCTTTATACGTGGCTTGCTCTTGTTAGCATATTCTGCAGAAGCTGGATGGAACAGTGAGAGGGATCACTATAGCATTTCATATATATACATATATATTGAATATTTTCACCAGCTACACCAGAAAATAAAGACATGGTTTTAAATGGGAGATACTTTGGCCTGTGCTGGAACAAACAATCCAGGCTCTTAACCCTACACTAGAGCCACTCTTCCCTAAACCTCTGCCATCCAGGTTACCTTTAGCAACATATGGAGGAGATGATTTTTTTTAATCATATATGATATTTCTCTCATTCTGTTCTCAGCCTCGGTATTTCTCCCAGGTCTATGTCCTAGGTGAAGGAGGAGCTGTTTATTCAAGTCTCTGCTTGGCCCTGGTCTTTCATCCTGCTAGGCAGGAGCAAGTGGAAAGGAGAGTAAGGGGGTTGCTGGCACCAGAGCTGTTTTGTATCAATAGCCCCTCATTGCACTTTAGCACATGGGTGTTTATATTGGGGTCCTAAGGTCACAGATTTAAGTGCAGCTTAAGGGGAAACCTAAACATAATCCATCCACTAACACTCTGGCAGTGCATGTGCGAAGACAACTTGGATTTGTTCAAAAAGACCATAGCAGACCATCTCTATTTAGTAAATGAAGTTCTCCAAATCATGCCATGGCCAATGTCCAAAACACTTTTTCTTGATGCATTAATTGCGAAAAGCCTCATACAACGCCACATTTCACCGTAAAAAGGAACCTTTCAGCCCTTGTCTCCAAGCTCATCCTTTCCATGATCACAGCACTCTATTATTCCAATAACACACCCCACATCTCCACAGCTCCCTCCCCATCTCTCTCCCCCCACATATACACAGCAGCGAGAACTGCATTGAGAGTCCAACACAACCTGGCTCTCCTTACCAGCCAACACCACCACCGTTGTGCAAGGCAACCCAGGTAGCTCCTCTGAACGCATCTCCTACAAAATTCTGCACTGCCATGTCTAGGAAAAGAGAAGAGATGTTACCATAGCCCTAGCACCGTGCACTGGAGTTCGGCTGGGCTGTCCTCTCCTTCCACTGACACTTTCATCATGATGGTGTGAAGTCACTGTTGGAAGCAGGGTTTACTCACAGCTTCCCTCACAAATAAATACATATATAGTGAACCATATCATGCTGGGAGAAACAGGCAAGAGATTATTTGCCCTCACTCCCAATAGCAGAAGCAAAAGCCAGTTTCCCTCTGTGGTCTGGGAGGACACTGATGCCTTTTGTATTTGCGATCAAGCTCAAGCAGACAAAGAACCTACCACCCCTCCTCAGCTAGAGAGGCATGTGTATATATATGTATATATATATATATATATGTATATATATATATATGCAAAAGGACATATGCTCAGAGGTGGAAAGAAACACACACAGAAAAGAACAATAGGTTGAAATCTGCAGAAAATGTGACCGAATTTGTATTTCAGGATTTATAGATAATTTGCTGTGGTTTTAAGAGTAAAAAATAAGCCCCACAGCCCCATTTCCAGATTCACAATTGTTACCTGTCTGATGGAAAAATGAATTTACTTAAGTATTAATCTATGTTAAACCCTGTTGAAAGCTCCATTATGTGATCTTTTATGTGGCATTATGTCACTTTAATAACCCAATTATCATAATTACAGTGCTTGCTAAGAAGGAAAGGGAACAAGAGAGAAAAAGCTCACTTTTTTTTTTTAAAAAAAAAAAAAGTAGAGATTTTTTCCTCAGCCAATGGAGTCAAGGTCAGATGAGGATTGTGACAAGCAGACTAAGTAATAGCGTCCTGTCCTTTGGCCTCAGTAAAGGTCACTAATGGAACAAATGTCTGTGTGGAAATACACTTTGCAGAGCAGCAAGAGCCATGCTTGGCCAGTGATCAGGCTGAGGTACTTGTGGAGAAAACAAGGGAGACAGGGAAACATCCTGAGACAATCCAGTGTGTCAGAGGAAGCAGTTTCAAGTGAATGAGCTGTGGTGGGAAAATGACAGGATGGGAGGGAGAGAGGAAGACCTAAGGTGGCCTTTTCCAAGACCATTGAAACAAGTGGTCAGCAGGCTTTGGAATCGAGCAAGTGGTTCATGTAATTTAGAAAATAAGCAAGAACAGGTCACATGATTAGAAATGGGCTTTAGCAAGCCTTGTTTCTGTTGCCTCTTCTGTGGGCATGGTCTGGGATTACTTAGGTAGTTAAGTCTTTGGGTGGAGATCCTGATTTGGCTCAGCTCACTGTGCAGCTTCACCATTTTCATACTTCTTGTCAGAACCCAAACTGAAGTCTCTGTCCTTCTGGACCACTAGAATGAGCCAACCTACTCCAACTGCAGCTCAAAAAAATGAGTCTGTGAGTGGAGCTGACACACAGCTGTAAGCTTCATTTCATCAGGAAAGCAAAGCTGGGAACTTTCTTCCTAAAAACAAACCCAAAATGTAGGACTATTATGAACTGCCAGTCCTAATGGAAGTCATTCAGTATTCTCAGGTACCTCAATCACAATTTCTCTTTCTACAGCAGCTTGAGTCCTCATATCTCAAGCCACTTCCTGGCTGCCAATCTGTGACAGGTGTAAAGATGACTGAACTAAAGCTGTATTATATTTTTACTTTATGGACAGAAAATTGAGGATAATTCAGATTAAATTTTTAGCTCTTCACTCACTTTTTTTCTGTCTCCAAATTGATATTTCTTGAGTTTATTTTTCTAAAGGGCCATTTCACAATCTCAAAAGCAGATTCTGGTTAGCTCAGGTCAGGTATGCAGAACTAAACCTACGCAGTTTGCCCACAGTCACACTGTGAGCGAGCAGCAAGGCTTGGAATCTAATCCAGAACTCCTGACTTCCATTCTTGTGCTTTTACTATCAAAGTATGTTCCCATATGACCGGAAAAGGTCCTTTCCAAACACTCCAGACTGTTTTCTTGAGTCCTTGCATGCTGAACGAACAGAGCTGGGAATCTGAGTGCTTTAAATAAAGTACTTTTATAGACCTGATTTTGACCTTGCATATTCCAAGGAAGTACTGCTGTAATTCTGCTCAGATTGTCTCTTTGAAGTCTCAGGGTGCAAAAGTAAAATCAAATACAAGATACTGTCCAAGACAGACTACGCTCCATTTACATTCAGATAAATTTGGTCCATCCTCACCAAATTTTCAGCATTGCTTCAAATTTATAACCCCATTCTTCCAAGCCTCTCATTTAACTAGGTCAGCATTCATTTCTGTATCATTTTTGAATCCTACAAAGCTTTTATGTCAAGTTCACAGGAAATCTGATTAATTGGGATTAAAGAGTTAAACAAAAGCATTTCTACAAATGTTGCATTAAAAACCTCATTTAAAGCAATTTCCTTGTTCCCTGGACAGACAAGTCCCAGCTGTGCTGCTGACCTGCGCAGAAGGCTGATCCATCGTAAATGTTGGACGTTTCTCTGTAAGGACTGTCCGTCCCACTCACATCGTGGTGATCTCGGCTGAGGACTACAGGAGCCTGTAAAGCAGCAGTGACAAGAAAACAGAATCTTGCATGAATTGTCAATGCTGACAATAAAAGACCTATTGCAGGTTATACTTCTTACTCCATTTCAGATTTCATCTGAAAGCAATTTTGTTCCCTTGAGGGTGTTCCCTAAATTCCGTGAATCTCCTCCTTGCTTTATTACTGTTTATTCCACCAGAAATGTCATCATGTGCAGGAGAGTCACCATCATTTCATAACTGAGAACAAGAGCTTGTTTTGGTGTCCTCAAAGCAAGGCAGGGAGAGGAAGGGGAAATGATGCGACTGGAGCAGTTCTTTGCTGAAATTTCAAAGACATTTCAGCATGCAAAAAAAAAATCATTCAAAAATAGCGCTGTTTTTGCACAATAGGAAATGTCTTTTTTTTTTCCTCTTTTTCTCTTGGAATATTTTAAGATTAAACATAAGGTGGCAATGAGAATTAGTAATCTCATACAGCTCAGACAAGTCTATTCTTGATTTGGAATTGAACTGCCAGGACAAATCTAGATCAGCTCCCAGATCTTCATTATCCTTTGCCAGGCATAGGGTTTATACAAGAGCAATTCATTCTCTTGGCATGATCGATCTGGAACTAGCTTGTGTTTTATGCTGGCAATGAATTAGCAGATCACTAAAAAGAGATGTAAGCACCCATTTTGCCAGAGAGAGAATGGTGATTTTGAAGTGAAAAAGTCCCAACAAAATCCTAAGGGCCTGGGAGTCTGACCTCGTCAGTCATCACTCCTAGGCGGTGCTCTGTCAGGTCAGGTTTATTTTTTAAGGCTAGCTTGCAGTGACGTTCATTTTTGAATTCTGAGAAGGTCAACAGTATTTGAAATATTTTAGCAAACACTTTCCAAGTAATAAAAAACAGACCTTGGTTAGCTGTAGTCTGTTCTATATTTTACTTGAATTTGTCATTTTTAAAAAGCTAACTGCTTTATTTTGGATATGTAAGAGAGAAATGAGTGAACATGCCTAGGTCTGAACACAAGCCAGTATGGATGCTGATGATGCCTACTTGTGAGCAATGATCAAACCCTTTCATAAGCTTTACTGTCTGGAGAATGAAAGAAAAAGCAGTTTGAATCAAATTGCAACGTGAGGTTAAGATCAGTTTGAGCATTGCAAATACCAGTGGTGATTCAGCCTTGCAAAAAAATCATTTTTCACTAAAGTTTTGACAATTTGTTTTGGTTTTCTTAATTACAAAACCATAGAGGCGTGTCTGCACAGACAGACATGCATTCTGTCTATTCTTGGAGCTGTGTTGTAGTATCTCCTGTCTCACAACAGAGTTTACTACTTTGGGGTGCTGCCACAACAGAACTATGCCAAGGACTTTTAAACTATCCTTATCATACACAGGGAAACTGAACCCGTCAGCAGGATCAGATCTTCTATGGCATTCAATAATAGGTATAATTGTGTGGTACCTTCAGAATTTTTGTGTGCCGGAAGGTCACACTGCATAACCACATGCAATACTCATGAAAACCCTGGGAAATCCCTCTGCTCTTTCCATAAAATACATTTTTATCACTGCCACATATGCTCAGTGGGATTTTTAAGTAATTTAATACTAAGTGCCTCTGGCATGGCCTTTCTTGTTATTTGGTGCATTTGGGGCACAACTAAGGAGTTAGAGCCCCTGTCTTGTGTCTGCAGCAAATCTCCTGCAGGCAGCGTGATAAACTGTGCTTGCAGATGCTGAAATGCAAAATAAAGCAGATTTCCAACACAAAATGAAAGAGAACATATATCAGAGTTTCTATGTCTCCCTTCTGTTACTGCGGGCAATACTGGTGACATCAGACAGGAAAATTAAGCTAGAATAGATGCTAGCAGAATACTGACCCCACATAAAAGACAGGAATTTCTGCTCTCTTTGATTCTTCTCACTCCCCTTCCCACCTGCCAACCCAGTCTTGGGTATTAAACAAAATTGTGAGGCAATATCAAATAGAAGAAAACAAACCTTAATCTTTCCTTCAGATATCGCTCGATTAATTGCCACGGCTATAGACACACGACCTCTCTGATCAGAATACAAGATTCTAGCTTGAGAACCAACAACCTGGAAGATAAAAATGCCAGAGAGATAAGGTTCCCTGTGCAACTGGCTTATCTTCAGGTCCCAGATAAATGGAGCCATATGATTGCTTGACTCTGCAGGAGGAAACACAGATTATTCATTCATCAATATCCAGCTTCCAGAAAAAAAAATAAATTAAGCCCCTCTTTGTACCAAGTTTTATCTCTACTCACACAATCAGTGAGATACATTTCTGTATTCAGTTGCTACTGTCCAATAAATCCCACTTTTTAAATCAACCTGATTGTTAGGCTCTAATCTCCCTATCAACAAACACGTTATCAACAGCTGAAAAGCAGAGGCTTGGGACCAGCAGCAGTGAGCTGGAGAAGAAATATGACGACAAAGAATGGCAACGAACATCTGTCCAGCACAACTCTGCTCCTGCCAGTTCTTCCTCCACAAGTTAGTCTGGCTTCCAGATGAGGGGAGCATGCACAAACCCAACAGTGCTACCAGTTAGGTTCACAGTGCGATTCTACCCTAATAGAAAAACAAAAGGATGTTTCTCTGTGCCCTCGTTCCCACTGTGCTATAGGATGATGCAGCCCCTTGGCCCTCTCACTTATTTTGAAAGGAGCACTCGGCCTGCAGGGCTGAGGAGGTAGAGTCAAAGAAATGCCATGGAGGACATTTCATGGGGTGTCGAAGGAAAGGTAGCGACAAATGAGGCGGAGGTTGAGTCACTGGCTTGTTTCTTTCCAGAGCCAAGACCGAATGATGTTGGAATATTGGGACATTTCCAAGATGAGGACAGGAAGGCTTCCTCTCACCCTAATGCCCTGCTGTACAGAAACATTTAAGTTGTCACCCTCCTTCAGTACATAAAAAGAGTTAAAGCAGTATTAGTGCCCACTCCTTTTCACTCCAGCCTTCAAAACTGTAGTCTGGGCCTAGGGAGGCCACCTGTGCTGGGGAGGTCGCCTTACCAAGCCGTGCCTGCCAGCTTCCCGGATCCAGCGGATGTTGTCGTGGTACTGCTGCTGCACAGATGCGCTCACTTGAAAGGAAAAGCAAGAGGAAAGCATTTTGAAAATAACTGCAATATAGACTCGATAAAATTAAAACCATCTGACAGCACCTGGGAGTCAAATTCTCTCAGATTAAGAAGTAACATATAGAATCATTTGCAGCCAATACAGTGATTGTCATTATATACTGAGAAGAAGGTATATCAAGTCACACTGAATGCAGCTGTGAATGATGCATCTTGCATTCAAATCTTTAGGAAACTAAATTAAAGCTTGAAATGCTGGTCATATGTCCAGCTCATGCTATGTCATCTGGCTTTCTGCCCACCTACTAAATGCCCAATCTTCGAGCCTTTGCTAAATAAGTAGCTTTAGCAAACTCCATGATGTTGAGTTCTAAAGTCCAGTCTTATATCAGCCTAAAATAATTCATCTGAGCATGCACTAATCTCAGTAGTTGGTAATATGTACTTGAGGTTAAGTTACACTAATAAACTATTACAATGGTAAATTGGAGCACAGATTTATAACAGTGGTAGCTCTGTACTAATTGCCCATGTGAATGTTTTTATCTCAAAAGAAAACTAAAGGTCACTCATTCCACAGTAAAATTGGGGTATATTACCTCATGTTACTATGGAACAAATGACTACAGAGAAGGATTTATCTTGGAGCAAGCTACCCCGTGTGCAAATGCCCTCTGCATCCTGTTTACAGATGCATAGCTATATAGATTCATTGTCTGAGAATTCTATATCATGTTTTTAACCATTCTCTAGCTTTCTCTCTCATTTATATCCATACTGTTCCATTGCATCGATCACACAAACTGGAGAGCAGTAAAATAAAGACAGAAACGTGACACATCACTCAGGTACAGGATGGCTCTGTTACTATTCAGAGTACTTTCCAGACAGCAGGAATGTGAGCTCACAAGTTGGGGGTACAGCAGCAGCAGCCTGCAGGCTCTTTCTCTATGGGCTAAGCCCTGTCCTAAGAGACCTGTGCAACTACCAGGGCTCAGATGACATAATACACTAAGTTATAGTGATTTTTGCACTGGAATTTTATATTACAATCATTTCAGTGCCTACTGTATGTCAAGATATCATGTTCCATACCACTTTACAGATCTCATCCATTTTCACATTGAATTATAACATACGAAAAATTTCCATCTATTAATACTACTACTGGTGGTCTTGGTAAAGTTTGATGAAAGCAGCTTGCACAACAGAAAAACAAACCAGAATGTAGATTAATCCAGCCTGGGACAGAGCAAAGGGTGCTTGCAGCATTTAGGTGAAGTGGTAAATCATATTTTTAATGGTCAAAATAGACATTTGGTTGATTCCAAGAAGCACAAAAGTCCACTACATGGAAACAGAGAACTTCAGTGCTACGGGACAATGACATCAAGTTTTTGTAAAAGTAGACATAGAAAAAGGCAGAAGGGTTAGGACCCTCCACTGTAACCTGGCAGATCATGATTTATGTTTCCAAACATAGCTTCTTTGTCTCAAATCCCATCCATAAACTTGGGATAACACTGGTCCATTTTAGGGGATATGGAAAGATGAAAGTTGGTGTAATTCCTAGAGTAAAACATAGATCTATGAAGGTATGTCAGATGGGTCCATCAGCAAATAGGATAAGGTGTTACTTGGTTATCAAATGACCTGGAAGACAAACATCAAAACTGTAATCACAATTAAATGACACTGGATGGAGCACCACATCCAGGAAATCTAGGTTCTGTCTCTGGTCTGCTTGCTAACCTCTTATGAACCTCTCCAGGTCTCCCTGCCTCTTGTCTCTTTCTGTGAGATAGGGACAAAACAATTTAAAAACAAACAAAACAGAGAGAACAACTCTCTGAAACCTGTTGATGAGAGACATGCCTTGCTTTAAAGTTTCAAGGTGACAAACTGCAGGAAAATTGATAACAGAAAGAAATGATCAAAATTGCAATAGCTTCAGGATCAATAACCCCTCTACATGTTGGTTTTATATCTTACCTTACTTTTACATCTTACAGTCCTTGTAGGAATTGGAGAACAAATGAAATTTCCTGCTCATGTGGAATGAGCAAGAAACTATTTTCTAAGATTTCAAAAGCCATGAGAATCACAAAACTGTAACTTTACTTTTCTCTCCAAAAGCATCCCCAGTTATGGGGACGTGGGATGGTTTCCTACCTCCCCTACGTATGGAGTCCTCCAGCACAGACATGGCGATTGAGTCAGTGGTAGCAAGGTCCTGTGGGTCACCCGAGGTGCAAACCCAGCGAAATGGGCCAAATCCCAGGGAAAAAATGTCCCTGAGAAGAGAATATGTTTCGTTAGGAGATAGTTGAAATTCTTTCCTTATTTATCCTGGCTGCTAGCAGTGCTTTTCTTTCATTAGCTGGAGATGGAAGAATTTGAAACATTTTGAATGAACTAATCTAAACAGAAGCATCAGAGACCATTAATTCAGAAACTAAACAGTGCTGTTTCATGCAGCCATCAAATGGTTGCAGGCAGACCTGAATTTTGATAGGAATGCTGAGTAGTGTAGTCAAAAAAGTGCATCAGAGAATCTGTTTTTTGGGGTATTTAGGGGGAGTTTTTTTGTTTCTTTTCTTTTAATTTGTTCACTTCTTAAACTAATTATGAGTGCATCTACACTATTAGACAAGTTTAGGGCTGAACAAATGCCCAAATCAGAATCACTTGTTGTTTATACACAATAGTAAAACACACTTCACTTGAGCTCCAGAGGAAGAGATCTAATCTGAGTGGTGCTTCACCATGTCTAGTCTAGCACCATGTTTAAGCCTTTATTCACATGGTCTAGACAAGCTAAGCATGAGTCAGGGAAAAAAGTTGTCACAACTCAGTCACCCAACAGATCATACGGCCTGTAGGAAAAGCTGAGCTCAGGAGGAGAGCTTGGGTAGAGAGCACAGTCAACAGCACAGATAGAAAAGAATGCTCTTTCAGGCCTGCTTTCAAATTCAGCGTTGGAATTGAGCTACATTGCTCTGCAACAGCACACAGTTTACAAACCTAGAGATGATGTTGCAGATAGTTTGAGACTGACTTGCCCATTCTCCTAAAACACAAATATATATTAATCCAGAACAGAGAATAAGGCAACCAATCCTAACATAACACTTGTGAGGTGAAATTCCTGCTGCTGCAGTTCACTCAACATCATCCATATCACACAGCAAGATTTGCACCAGTAAGTAGAGTCGATACTAATCTCCCTTCCCCTACAGAAGTAGCTTATGACTCATTCTGGAGTGCTTTGTTCCAAGCTCTGCCCAACATACCCCATGATGTGCTGCACGTAGGAAGGATATCGGAATTCTGTTTTATTGGCTCCTCTTTTCTCAACATCAGCACCTAGAAAAGAATTCAAAAGGTCCATGATTAGATGAAGAAAACGTGTAAAATATAAAACCAGACTGTCCTGGGATTCCTATGAAGGATTTAACCTAGCCAGAGAAAAAGGTTTTCCTAAATTTCAGCATGAGAAGAGAGATGAAACAAATCAGCATAATCCTAGCAAAACATAGGGCTAAGGAAGATGGACTTTGAAACAACTTTTATTTCTGTCTAAAGACTCCAATATCTACTCACCGGCCCTCTGAGCTTCCAGAAGAAAAGCGTTGCCGTAATCCCAGAAAAACATGCCTTTATCAGCTAGTCTGTTAATAGCAGCCACTTGTCTCCTCAAACTGAAAAAGGAAAACAATTGTCCTTGAAATTGATAAAATCTTAAAAAGAATATCATGAAGTCACTAATGTCATGAGGAGGAAGGGATGGAAAACATGTTGATTTGGAAAATCCCAGAAAAATCCAGACATAATATCAACATACTTTCATTCTCTATAGAACCTGTTATCCCCAAATCCTTAAGTGGTCTACAATCATCAAGAGAACTTAATTGTTGAGATATGGGACAATTAATAGAAAGGGGTCACACATTCCAACAAAGAAACGTAGCCAGCTCCATTTCATCCTTTCATCCATGAAAGGTGGTAACCATTAACAGCCAGTTGCAGAGCAACTAAATATAAAGTTTAAAAAGTATTTCTCACTAAAACATTTACCTTTCTTGTACCAGAGTTCGGAACTTCCCTGGACTAGTGGACAGGAGCTGCTTTGCTTCCTCAAAGCTGAGTTGAACTGGGTAGTATCCACCGCTGAATGGGTTATGACATGAAGTTTGGTCAGATCCTAGGTCAACTAGCAGCTCTCCAGTTGTGTCCAGCTCATACACAAGCCTCTCCCTGGAGGAAGGTAAGACAACAGAGTGCTTGAACAGAAGCGATCGTACCACATTCCTGTTCTTTCAGGTGAAGATCAATTGCTTCTCAAGGAGGGGTTTCTGCATCCCAAAACACTATTTATAAAGGCATGCTCTTGGCAGGCTAAGTTTATTTTAGGAGTTGAGAGATGGAAAATGATGATGATAAAGATTTAGAAAGACTAGTAAAGTTTATACTAAACATTTCCCTATATAGGGACACAGATAGATAAGTCTGAAATACTAGTATGACATTCCACAGATATATTGGTCCACCTCAACTGTTGGTATGTTGGGTGCCATCCAGATTAACTTTCAACAAAGCCTCAAGAGTGCCAGAATTTCTATCCATCATCTGATGGTTATTATTCAACTGCTATTTCATTGTGTCTATTCTTCACTAAAGCCAGAGACATTTTCTTGCTATCCAGTCAGCCAAAGGTGAGGATGAAGGCGATACATTTTCTCCATTTGAAAAGGAATCATAGTGATTTCTTTCCTTGAAATATTCATTGTTCCATGAGAAAAGGAGTAGGTGCATGGGAAACAACAAAGAATCAGGACACAAGATCCCTCTTTTGATAATTTTTTTGAGCATCTAGAGTTGTAAATGTAGCACTAGGTTAACAATCCTTCTATGCCAAATTTTGGAAACTAATTACAAGCTAACAAGCCAAAGCACTTGTATGTCAATTACCTACAACTTACCACAGATCTACCACATTCCCATGGTAACCCAAACTAAGGGCGATTTTCTTTTTTCTTGCATCTCTAAAATAGAATGAAAAAAAAAAGAGACTGGTTGAAGACCATATATCACGTACATAATTGCAATGCACAAATCACATGCACAGTAAACAGCAACAAAAAGTTTTAAGCACTTTCAAACACTCATCTAGGCAACTGATATTAGAACAAAAGACATCCTTTCATTTGAATATCTCTGAACAGAAGTTTAGATATCCCACAATGCAGAATCAGGAGCAGTAGTAAGAATTGGGGGACCTTGATTATTTACATTTGCTGAGAAAACAAAGTAATCTCTAAAAAAAAAATCATAGCAATCTGTTTGTTACCTTCCCTTAATTTTCTGAGCCATCACCGTTAACTTGGGCAGGGACATGTAGCCTTAGGGTTTGGGGTTGGTAGTGGCTCCTGGTTCCATGTAGAAGGTTTCATAGCACTGGCTTGAAAGCTCTACCTGATGACAAGAACGGCTCCAGCTACCAACAGCACAATCTAATTCTCACTGAATTTAGGTCCTCTTTCTTCCTCCTCTGCATAGAAGTGGAAGGGAAGCCATAGCCTACCCTATTGTGATAGGGACAGTGATATTTATTGTGATATTTGTGATAGTTTGGCCCCATCCTCTTTTAATTTTCCAGGTATAAAGCAAAACCATTTCCTGTTCTGAAAGGATATTATCAAGCTAAAGAAATACACAAAGACTCTGGATCCACAGATAAATATTGTTTTCAACTCTATGTTAATCTTGGATTCCAGTGCTTCAAGTGCAATGTTATTTGTAATTGCTGCATGTATATACATGAAACGGAAGACATTTAACATATCATAAACCAAAGGATAAACACTGGTCATGGTGTTGCCTACTAATAATGACAAATGACCAAATGGATGGATTTGCATCAAAGAACAGAGCTAGGATAAGAAGATGTGTCCCTTAGGCTTCCTCCATGCTCATTACAATTGCAAATGAGAATTAAAGAGCAGAGAAAGTCCCTATATTATATAACAAGTTATACCTGAGGCGAGCAATGCAGTGGTCCAGGTTATTAGAGATTTCCATCAGCCACCCTTGCTTGTAACGTTTCAAAAGTGCTGCTTCATCAACCTAAAACAAATGGCAGAAATCTTAAAACTCTGATTTCTCCCATCCAGTGACTTATTTTCACTTTTTCAAATAGGCTGGAAGAAAGAGTAGCAAATCTGTGAAGAGAATAGCCTTGCACTGGCCTTAAAAAGATGGAGTAGATGTTATTGTACATTTCTGTTATTAATCAGTTTTATTATTTCAGGCTAGAAGCAAGACAAGAGAAAAAAATTTTGATCTCCTCGTTGTCAGACACATTTTGCAAAACTAGACTCCTTGTTAAAATAGTATGTTTTTTCTAAACATGATTCTAGTGATAAGTGATAAACTACCAAAATATTTATTTACATGATAATTAAACATGTTCCATATTCAAGAGTTGCCTGAAGTTCAAGAAACCTCTATCCCAATAATTCAAAGCATGAGCAACCTTCCATCAATTCCTACATGATTAATAAAGGCCATCCTACCAACCCCCCAGGTTATGATAATGTCACTGCCAATGGAATTATTCAATGAGAAGTCAGGTACGGAGGCAGACAGCTTCCTTGGAAATTATTTAAATCAACATAAGGAGAGAAGATTAAATGGTCTGTATGAATTATTGGGATATTGTTTATTTAAAGCGCAGTATAGCAAAGATAAGACTTAAATCTGATACTATTTCCTAAATATTTCAATTCAGGCCAGTCTTAATAGGCTTAGACCTGCTTTCACAGCCATGATGGTTTCCACTACATCACATTTTCAGAAAAATGCCTTTTTTTAAAAAATGACTATTTCAGTAGTTTAAAAAGACTGCACAAACATAGTGAACTAATGTCACCTCCTGTGTAACCCCATAGGGCTCAGCACAGCTCACAGGAGCCTGCCTGCCCCTCTGCACAGAGATTTCACCAAATTACCCTCCGCTTCACGTCAAACAGAAGAGGTAAAAGACTCGCACCATTAATCCTTCTGTCTGAGCTTGGGAAGCCCTGGCTGACAAAATGACATCTCTTGCACAATTCATCAGTGTCATTTGCATAAAGAGTTCCTTCAAGTAAATAATATGTACATATATTTAGCTATCCACATGTGTTCCTGAGACTCATTTCCGACAAGGATCATCTCACAGGAGATAAAAAACAGGCGATATTCCATCTCCTGAACAAAATCATCTGCAGCCGGAGAGATGAAAAGGACAAAAGGCTGCTGCAAATACCATTCACTGGAATCCCTCCTTTGTGTTCTAGCATTTGACAGATCATGAGGATAGAGTAGAAGTCTGGATAAGACTATTTACTCAATAATAATTTATTCCATAATAAATTGAGTAAATTTATTTCACCAGCAAGGAATACCTGATGAGATGTCAAATGCATGCAAAGCTAACAGAAAAGCTTTTGCACCATCGTTGCAAACTAGATCAAATTCTAGCATTCCATGAATAAGACCTCAGCTAGTCACAGCAGGTCAGATTTACTGCATGCCACGTGGCAGTCTGACCCATAACGTTTTGAAGCTTAATTATAATTACCACAGGCCAGACTGCAATATTCTTACACTTTTCATTATAGCAAATGACGTGCCTACTGCAGAGGTCTGCCAGCTAATTCTCTTTAAAAACTACTTCAGCTGAGAAGGCTGAACTGCCACTCGAGTCTACTCTGCAGCTTGGTTGTCAAAAATCTCTTGTTCTCTGAAGTAACAAGAGCTCATGCTACAGATATTCCAAAGAGCACACCACATTTTGGTCGCTCCTTTATTTGCTCTACCACAAGTGCTTCCCCATTGTATTGATTAAAAGGTTGCCGTGATGCAAAAAGACATGAAGGAAAGGCAGGGAAGTCTTATTTCTCAAAAGCCAGAGATTCAGTTCATTAACACATAAGATATTCACTGTTACTATCACATAATTGCACCAACAAGATTTGGAAATATTTTTTGCCGTTCTTCTCTCTCATTTGTTAGAATAAAACCTTGCAATAAATACTGTAGCTGCAAAATACAGATATTAGAAGATCCTAAGGTTACTTTAATTTTAGGCAAATTTAGGCACTTGAAAGAGACATATATAGTTAGCAGGGTCATGGCACTTATGTTCAAAATTAAATATGCTACTGAAGACAGAAGGAAAGGAGCATTGCTCACCTCTGCGATGATCCCCACGCAGCCAGCAATGACTGCAGCCTTTGCTTGAGCCCCACTCATCCCCCCAAGACCAGAAGTAACAAACACCTTTCCAGACAGGTCTTCCACTTTCAGGTAGCGACGGCCTGCGTTCAGCACCGTGAGCTGCACACAACACAACACTTATTGTGAGCAATTTTTCTGAAGTTCCTGGAATTTAAGCATTTAACATTGTGTATTCCCAGTGATTTTCCATATAACATAGACACTTTTAACACATAAGAGTTTGCAAGCAGGACAGCCTGAGGTGCTCAAAGGCATTGGTGTTTTTATATTTGGATAATCTTTTATTCCCACTGCAAACAGAGCTTGAAATAGAATTCTCCTCAAGGGTCATTAAGATCAGGAATCTGTTTTACTCCTTCTAGAAACACAAAATTACTAAGTGATGCTATGAAACCATCTGTCCTGATAATACATGAGGCAGTGACTGAAATAGAATGAGGTGATCAATCGTTCCCAAACTGCTGGTCTCGAGACATGTAGAATTTATCAAGATTTCAGCAAAATATGAACAAAGAAAGCAAGGCTATTGTTAAGATATCTGTGCATGCTGTATAGTGTCTCTTCTGAAACAGAAACATGCAAATGACCCATATACAGTAAAAGCTGAAATGCACTAGATTAAAAGATTTCTGCAGGTCTGTAGTTCTTCTTGGACTAAGGTCCTAACTACTCCTATATTAGGTCCTAAATACTCCTGTGAAACTTAGGCCTGC
>JAUBOD010000743.1:2675100-2686921 GCA_032353885.1 Nothura maculosa
TAAAGAGGGAAAAAAATAGTAGTTTGTCCAGAAGGGTCAGCTTGGCTTTACAGCATGAGACGTGATGCTGGAGCTGGGCTTCTCCTTGCCTGCTTGGATGCAGGGCGCATCCCGCTCACATAGACACAGGAGCCTGGAACCTCCCGTGTGTGGGACAGCCCGGGCACTGCCAGCAGCCTGGGCTCCTGCTTCACCCTCTGCCAGACCTTGTCCTCCAGGAGCAGGGGCCTTGGCCAGGTCTCCTCCTGGTGGCAGGTCTCCAAAAGGGGGCGTGGTGTGGTCAAAAATGGCCATTTCTAGCACTAGGCTCAAGGTGACTTGTGCTGCCCGACTATCTCCAGATTTGGCTTCCCGTGGTCCAGGGTGATCGGGCAGGTCTGCAAAGGAGGCTGCAGGTCCTGGAGCCAAGCGCTGCTCCAGGAGGGATGCAGGTGGGGAGATGACAACTAGCCGTGCTGGAAGACTGCCCAGATCAGAGGTCCTCTTCTCGTTGTGTCTGTGCCTCAGGCCATGGGGACATTTTGGGTTCATCACGTCACCTATGGGATATTTAGGAAGTTCCTTTTGTGAGGACTCTCCTGGTGATAAAATTCATCTGGCTACTCATAAACAGATGTAGACACATCAAACTTGTTGGCCCCTGACAAACCAAAGAGTTGTAGCAGTTTTCTTGTCACCAGCATTACAGAAAAAGCTCAATGTCTGATTAATCATGACTTGAGCAACTTATGTCCCCAAGTTGACTAGCTATGAATGAATATTCAAAAGTTTTTGCTAGTTAGAAAGTTAGTCAAGGCAGAACAAGTGCGATTCAGGTGGGCACATATGTGTGTGCACACTGAAACTCCTCCATCAAGACTTCAGCAGAAGATATCCAACATTCCCAGTGTTTAAGGGTTGCTTAGAACTGTCAAAGTTGTTCTGGAGAAGTCTTGAGTACAAGTCATTTTGCATATAGAGAAGAAATAAAAAATCCCATCCCAAAGTCCACAGAAAATCCTAGGCATCTTTCTAGCCCCATCAGCAGGCTCTGAAGCCGGTGTTACAAGGCTCTGAAGTAAGACATCTCTGCTGGAAACTGTGTCCTGATAATATCAGAAGTGTGTCCTTTCTTCAACTGTATGGCACCCTAATCATCAGATAATATTATCATTGCAACACGTGCCAGGCATGTGCAATTGCCCTGCCACTCGGTGGCACGGCCTAAGAAGAGCAGAAGATAAATAAATAAATTAGTGGTACCATTTATGGAGCCAAGCCACACATCGTGGAGTAAACGCTTATCAACCTCAGTAACATGCAGTGCCCGTGAAAAATCAAACTGTTTATTTTGTTATTATTATTCAACAAACCCTCCTGGCATCTAGAAGTTGTCTGGTGGCTTGGCTGTGGTATCTCTCTGCAGTGAGATGCTCGGGGCTCATTTTCTGTTGTTTCTGCAGAATCCATGAGGGATGGCCAGGCTGAGGCATCCCCGTGGCCAAGCAACGTCCTGTCCATGGATCTCTTTAAATGCAAAGCTTTTAATGGACTGCAAAAGTTGCCCTCCTGCCTCTCTCCTTCTCTCAACCTCCCTTCCACTAATTTGCATGCTGTTCTTCTCCCCTTTTCCTAATGACACAGCAGTTCGGACAGGAACTATTTATTGATGTTGCTGCATTACCAGGCAGAGCAGCTAGCGCATCTTGCAACTGCTGATTAGAATGACCAAATTCTTCCTGCCTTTCCAGGTTCATATAAATATAGATGAAAGCCTCAGTATGAGACAGATAGCCCATTTATGGGAAATAAAAGTAAAAGCCATTTCCTTTTAAGAAAGTTTCCTTTTTTCTTTCTTTCATTCCTGTTTGCAAAGCTTCCCCTGTGTAACAACTCCTTCAGTTTAGAACACTCGGATCCATTTTCCTCTGTGAAAGCTTTCATGATGTCATATATCAATAAAGATGGAACTTCTTTTAGTTACAGGGCATGCTTATCCATATTTCAGTGGGATTTGTAACATGAGCTCAGTCTTAATCAAAACTAAGTGCCTTGACTCCTGTCGTAGCTAATGCTTATTTAGAGCTCAGTGGGAAGATGGGGCCCACATAAATTCTCTGGAGGCAAAGATGACACCTTCGTGCAGCACCGAGCAAAAGCAGTTAATATCCAATTTACTATAAACATAGGAATTGTAGTACTTTCTATTTTTACAACATTTTTTACCAAACAAGTCAAATATGACAATGTAGACACTGAAATGCCACTTGCAAGGACAATCTAGAGGTGCTGCAGCTTGTAAAGGTCGTGTTCAGCCACGAGGATGTATTTATCCTTTTCCAGGACCTCTTGTGCTCAGTGGAATTCACCCTCCAGACTCTCCATTGGTCAGTGGGATTCACTGGACAGGCCAAGACTTGGGATGGTGTCTGAATTCCAGGATGCAAAATGCATGAGGTGCTTTCCAGAACAACCTGCATTCCCTATCTTTGTTTCCTGGCAGGAATTTCCCTAGAAAATTAATGGCAGGGGCAACTCAAGGGCAAAGCCATGCGAGATGGACACATTTTCTTACCTTTAACAATCGCCTGTGCAAGAAGGCCATGAGTTTCATCCCAGTACACTGAAAATTGGAGTATTTTTATAAGGCTGATACAGAAAGTATTTTCTGTGGTCTAACTTGATTTAAAACGAGGTTTTGCCTGAGGAGAGATTGAATATAAACTAAGAAGCAATTTTAAAATTTGATCTAGTATTTGAAATAATATTTGGCTTTTGAATCACTGCTAGATTACTAAGGGGTTGCAGTCATCCTGCTTTTCATTGGAAACGTAGGACTTGCACTGAGCTGTGCAAATGACCTCTTGGATTAGATTTCTAACCTTGCAAGGTCAGGCTTTAATTCCTTCTAAGCTATTAAGAGATGTAAAGATGTGAAGAATACAGTGCAGGTCATTAGAAAAGCAATTTTCTCCAATTTGGTAACAAGATGTTGGAAATAACCTGTGATCCAGTGTCACAAGGCATTACTGATTCCCAAACAATATTATGACTTTCTCAGTTATCCCTAACTTGTATCAATTTAGAAATAAATAGGTACATATATTGAACATACCCAAAAAAGGGCTTGTTTACCAATAATTGTAAACGTGGTAAACAGAGTACAGTTACTTGGGAAATTTGGCTGAGTTTTGTTTCTTTCTCCTGTCTTTCAGATCCCATGAGGCTCCAAGGCTACCGCTGCAGTGGCCGGTCGTGCAATCCTCCCGTGGGCAACCTGGCGACCGGGAGGACCCCAGCCACCCTCACCACGTGTGGGCAGAACAGCACCGAGCTCTACTGCTTCTACCCGGACCAGAACCTGCTCCACGCGGCGGCGCGGGGCTGCGGACAGCCCCGCTGCACCAAATGCAACGCCAACCAGCCCGATAACTCCCATCTCCCTGCAGACATGACGGATGATTTCTTTGCAAACCCCGTCTCCTGGTGGCAGTCTGCCCAAGGGGTGCACAGGGAGGAAATCAGGCTGGACTTTGAAACTGAATTCTACCTGACCCATGTCATCGCTGTGTTCAAGTCACCTCGCCCAGCTGCGATGGTGCTGGAAAGGTCCCAGGACTACGGGCAGACTTGGAGGCCCTACAAATATTTCGCTGCCAACTGTACGGCTACTTTTGGGCTCCCAGATGACCTGAGTGAGGAGGGCTCCATGTGTACATCCAGGTACTCAGACGCAGTGCCCTGCACCAGAGGAGAGGTAAGCAAATAACTGGGCTTTGGACAATGATTAGTATTGAACACCTCAAGTCTAGATGAAAATTAGCATCTGCTCCAAGGGACGCTGTCTATAAAAATCAAGAGAGGCAGCCTCTCCCCAAAGGTGTTATGGTAAGAAAATAAGGAGAAAAGATAAATATGTCAATGAAAATATGCTGTCCCTGTTGGGACGGTCAGCTCTGATAAAATATCAAGGCATAGGCCTGAAAGAAAGCCTCAGAAACAAGAAATGGATGTAAGCAGCCATGTTTCACTATTCAACACAGAGTTCCTTTAGTATAAGAAGTATTTTGATCCGCCAGTAGATGCGGAGGGTTTTCATTTTTAAATAAATGTATGATCATTCTGATAAATTCCTTTGAGAGGAACATTAGAAACTGCTTATTAATCGGGCATGCAGTTCAGCTATAAACCTTTTTGTTCATCAATCTCAGAACAATTTAGATAGATAGGAAAGAAGATCGATATCATTGGTGTCTTTTTATAGAGGAGCCATAGAGGTATACAGGGAGATTATAAGACAATCCTACAGGCACATCAGCAGCTGGAGTCCTTCCACTTCCTTCTCTCTTCTCTGGAGAAGTCACAAACCTTCATTTCTCTGTCTGGAAACCATCATGAAGATTTGGGCAGTAATATTTTGCTACAAATTAAGCTCAGGTGTGAGGTGAAAGGTCCAGATAGGCTTTAGAAAACAGTGATTTCAGCAGCATGTTTCAAAGTGCACTCAAGAAGAAAGGAGCTAGGGTAAAATACCCGAGACAGGGAGGCAGCAGTACAGAGAGACTCAGTTCATCTTTGTGCAACACACTGGGAAACATCTCTGCAGAGTGGAAATCTGGAGTAAATCATTTGCTGAACTGTCTTGTTGCTGGAGTAGCAACTCTACTAGTCACACAGTAAGATACATTTATGTCAAATACATCCAAATGTCTTTTGTACAGAGATTTCACTTGCCACGTCAGTATAGCATCTAGGCATCTAATATCATTTTCCATTGCTGTGTGCCTCCCAATCAAAAATCTGGAAGTACTTTGCAAGGTCTGTTTAATGACCTTCAGTACACATGTAAGGGTCCTGTTGCCATTTCACAGATGGGGAAAGAGAAGCACAGAAAGGTGAAGCGGTTTGTGCTAAAACATGACAATTCTGGTAGAGTGCAGAACAGAATCCAAGCTTTGAAGCAAAGGCCTTGGCCTTAAATGCGAAACAGCTCTTCCTGCTCTAGTACAGTATCCTCTGTTCCCCTGCCCTATGTTGGGTTTTGTGCTTACTTAACTTTGGAAAATATCGTTTAAGACCATGTGTTGCTGCTAAAATAAATGAGAAGTGGATGGCAGAAAACCAAATAATAAAACATTCATCCAACACAAGCCTTTGTGATTACAAGTCCAAAGGATTCTGTCAGCGTGGGCAGCAAGTACACTGAAATGAATGTGTGTCTGCTTAATCAATTCACACTATGGTAGCAGATGATAGAAAATGCTAACAACAACAATATCAGTCATATATTTACAGGTCATACCCTTTCAGTTCCCAAATAGATTCATGAACTGTTCGATTAATTGAGTACATACAGAGGTCACTTCCTCCATGAGATGGGGAGCTGAAGCCATAAAGCAGCACACAGAGATCCATAGAGCAACTTGGTAGACAACAGGACAAATACCATTTCCCAGCACTTCAACTTGAGAGGTCCTGAAGGTCTGGACAGACCTCATGGCGACCTCTTGACTAATACATGAAATATCACTGCGACAAGGGTGCAACTGCATCCGACTTTCCAGGCCAGCCATACGACGCAGCAAATTCTTTTATAAATGCAAATCTAGGGAGGCAGAGTGTCATCACTTGAAGTGACAGCTGATCAGGTTTGCTTGAGTGATGCTGCTACTGTAAGATTCATGGGATTTTTGCCCACACATCAAACTGCGGCTTTGTACCATGTTTTAAAGATTATACAAGTGTCACCAGGCAGTGGTGTCACCAGGCAGCTCTCAAGCACAGACTCAGGAGCGACTCGGAAGGAAGCAGGTCGGGGCTGAACACCCCCCACGCACACACTATTTTCTGCTGTTTTCTCTGTTTTCTTTTCACCTCCCCTCTGACCTATCCAATTACTGGTGCTGACCAAGCCTTGGAGAGCTGATGAGCTCACACCACAAGCAGGCAGCATTTCTGGAATGATTAAAACTATTTCCAGCTTACATGTTAATTAATTTTCTGAGACAAATGTCTTCTCTCTCTACTGAAAGGGTTGATGTCATTTCCAGTGCATGGTAGTCCAGATTTTCTTAGGCACTGTCCTCTTTGCTTTCAGAAGAGATATAAATTCCTTTTTAATGGGACACACCAGGAATCACGGAGGAGATGGTTTAGTAGGAATACTAAATTTAAAACTCTGATGCATCAGGGAACAAGGTTTCAGGTTGTCTGGCTTCCAAAACTGAGAATGTGGGTGAGAAAAGGGAAGGTGGTAGAGCTATAAAAACATATAGACATCTATAAATTCAGATGCATCTCACAGGCAGCACACTCTGGTGCTCCTTCCAGACCAGTGAAAAGGTTTCTCCTGGCAGCACACCAGGAAAGTGAGCAGAACCTTTGAGGACACTAGAATGGAAGCAAAATGTATTTTGGTGAGTGATGCAACAATGTCATAACCCAGGGGCTGATGAGGTTAAGGTGTGTCACTTATCAGTTTTAAATTATCCCTTATCTTTCACCTCTGCCTGGGTCACATATCTAGATGCCATCTGAGATGAGGCAGAATTAAGACACATGCCATGCATTAGGGGGCATGGAGATGACTTCCTAGTGCCCTTTTGCAGTTTTTACTCCAGCATTTATTAAATCCCCTGCTCTGGGCTCAGATCTACAGCACTTCTGGCATTTATTTCACCACTGCTTGCCCAGTGGAACCCACATGAACTATTAGCTCATTAATGTTGTCCGCTCTCCAACCTTCTCTTGCAATTCCAGAGCTCCAGTTTTCAAGCTCAGTGCTTGGCTGCTATTCCTTCCTCAGTCATCGTTGCCATTTGAGACTAAGGATCCTCTGATTCTCTCACTTGTTTAACATGCTCTATTAGCTGCTGTGTTCAAGCTTGTTTCTCACAATCGCCTGTATTTCCCAGATCAGTTTTACACCATTAAGCTAAGCTCTGAAAGCTGTGCAATGCTGAAAACTAAACGAAACTAGGGAGTCCAGACTTTGCAGTTCATCTTAGCAGCCCTGCTCTTTACTAGGGAATACGCAGCTTCCTGACTCACTTGTTTATAATATTTTACACAATACATTTTGAATAGCCACAAGGAAAGAAACAAACTACAAAGCATTTTGTAGCACCTGTGAGTGTTTTATCTTCTTTCATTGGTCTCAATCTGCAAGCCAGGTGAGCATCTATATTTTGGTATCTTGCCATTCTGTCTTACAAGGCCTTGCTATTAGTAAAAGCGCCAAAAACTTAAGTCTCCACGTGGCTTTGGCCAGTTCCAGTCCAGGTCTCCTTCTTCCCTTTTGCTTTCAAACTTTTGCAGAGTCCCGGGCAGCTCAGACTGACAGCTGGCTCTGAACATCACGTCAGGAGTTTGAATCACATCTGGAATATTCAAGCAAAGCCCACTAGTAATAAAATAGTCAAGCTAGTTTTAAAAATCAAGCCCTTTCAGCTGGCCATCCACCCACTTGCCTATCATAACCCAGTAATCCATTTACAGAGTCAGTCCTTCAGAGACAGTGGTGTTTTATTTTGAGTTAGCACAAGGCAGCCTCTCTGGGTTAACAATAAGGTAGAAAAATGATTTAAATATTGCTAAAGTCTTGCTAAAGTTTTCTGGTTAATCCAATTCTGACTTCAAGCAGAAAGCTTCCAGTATAGCAGTGACCCTTGATTTTCCTCAAGAAGTCATTTTTCAGGTCTTTCTTTAGATTCTTGTGAAACTCATAGCCGTTACCAGGCTATTCCTGATTCTTTGTGGCAAGCCTACTGGCTTGTATTGCTCAGATTACTTGTTATTTCTGATCCATATTGCCACTCCAGGTGGAATTTTTCACAAATGAGCTTCCTGGTTTGTTCAACATTCCAAATTCATTCCAAACTAGAGTCAGTGTTTCAGTCCAACCAAGACACCATTACCCCAAATTTTCTGGAAAATCTCCAGATGCTTTTCAAAATTTGGTGAAATCATCTGTTCTTTTGAGAACTTTTTTTGATTTTTTCCAACCACCTTTGATACCTGTGAACACCTCCACTGTCCATCTGTTTTTCTACTAAGCAAAGCATTGTACTGTGTAGTCACAAACCCAGAAATGAACCTTCAGTGCAGCTAATGTAAATAAAAGCCCTGGCCCAAGCAAAAGGAGAAATGACCACAACATTGCATCAGATGTTTGTATGACTTGCACTTCAGACAGCATCTGGGGAAAAAAGGGTTCAGAATGCTTCGACCTGCATCCTGACAGCACGTGCTCTCAAGGATCTTGGGGATTAAGAGCACATTTTCAATAAATCAGAATATTGGGAAATGAAAACAAATGTTCTTCAACAAAGATGATGTTTGCATGAAAAGAAGACATTAGCATGCAAAGCTGGATATAAAAGTGACCAGCTCACAACCACGAGACCCAAGAGGAGACCCATCCGATCCTGGGTCCGCCTAGTAGAAGGCCGCGTAAAATCAAAGGCTGGTTCATTTATGTGAGTGTCTGGGTGACAGATGACACCAATGAAGTGTGATATAATAACCCCATTACTGGAATTCACTGGGGGCAAGAGGAATTGTGTATGCCTGAATTAGGTAACTGGTTCCTATGGCAACGTGTTAAATGTGCCTTGTGCAGAAGACCCGTTCATTCTCTGCTTTGAGCCAGTGGTGACCTCTTTAGGGACCAAAGGCTGCAGCAGAGCCTATTTTCAAAGATGAGGGGCTCACTTTGTAGCTAAAAGTCTTTCATTCACTCTTCTAAAGACACTTGGAGTGTCAAGGCAACATGTGGTGTGGTGGGATGCAGTTCTGTGCACTTCAAAAGCCACCACGCTGTGGCAACAGCAGCCATGGTCAACATTATGGAAGGTCTTTGCACGGCCACTGGAGGCCCTGCTGCCCCTTTCCATCTACAAGGACTCCGTGAGCAGAGCAATGCTTACTACTGAGCAGGACCACTTGCTCACAGACACCAAACCAGGCCTAGGACAGGGCTCTGGCTTGAAGGTACCTGACTGTTCCAAGCGCCCAGAATTTTCACTGTCTTTTCTCAGGCTTTTCTGTTACAGTCTTCATGCTTTTTGGTAAACAAAGAAGGATCCTGCCTTGCACATACATACCTCATTAAATGGTAAATCAATAATTCACGAAGTCACCATTAAGGTTTCATTTGCTTCTTAAAGGTCTGATCTCATACAGCAGTGGGGTCACTGCAAAGAAACATGCCCAGCACATCACAAGGCTGAATTCCTAGTAGCTGGGATGCGAGGACAGGGTGCTGCTCTACACTGAATTGTCCAGCACTCTCCAGGCCTCTCAAAGTCACACGATGCTTGGGTTATTCCAACTTCTAGCCGGAAAGAATTCCAGGAGGGATTAGTCACTCCTGAAGGGACATGCCTGAATGTTATGACTAGGGCTGTCTGTTCAGCATTTCGTTTAACTCGAACTGTAGAGGAGATAAAATGCAGAGGCAAGTTGAGAGGAAGCAGTTAACACCAGCAGTGTAAACAAGCAGATAGCACTGCCAGGCCCTGTTTCCCTGGAGGAAGAATTAAGGGGCTCAAGGGTTTGTGTCTGAGGAGAATTTGAACTGACAAGAGGCTGGTCCAGGATTACCATCCCTGGCAAGTGAACTTCAGGAGAGTAGCAAGTGTCCTGCTCTGACCTGCTTTGTAATAAGCCAGTTCAGAAACATTTGACACATAGCCAGAAAGACATGGTTATTTTCTTGAGCATTATTTCTGCATTTCCTGACCTACTAGGAAGCAGATATCAAATCAGTTTTCCATCTCAACCTATTTCATAAAAGCTTAGTGAAATTTCAGTCATGACTTTTCTTAAAGTTGAATCTTAGGTATTCATTACTGCAATCTCCAGACTCCAGGCAGAAGACTTGCTGTTTTCTCTATAGTTGTTCACAATTGCTTTCATGGTGAGACTGCAAGCTTCTGTACATGTGTTCACGTATAATGTTTCAGCCAAGAACTAGATATCTAAGTGGCCCCACTCATGAGAGACACCTTGTCCCATGAGAATACAGCTCTAGCCCTGTTGATATTGATAGTGACTAGGTGTTTTCCTGACAGTTGTGTAGACAGCGTGAAATTAATTTCTTCATTCTCAGTCCAGTTTCCAGTAGAACTCTCTAAAGCTGAGAATCCCTCACGCTGCCCTGTACCATTTCAGAGCAAACACCATTTCTTACAGTGAGAAAGGAGCACTGGGCAGACAGCATGGAAATGTTCTCTGGTCTTCATAAGCTCTTGCAAGATGTTTGTGGAATGGAGGGAATTGCATTTATTCCCTGTACACAGGCTGCAACCCGAAGAGCAGTTTTAGTGAGCAGTATTTTAGGTATTGCATTCTGTCTCCATTAGCTAGTTTGACAAGATATTCTCCCTATAAACCTTGTCTTCCTACACAGATATTGGGATTTATGTCCAACTCTTACCTCAGCTGTCCATTCTTTCCCCATTGTGATATTGACAGCAATGCTTAAATAGTAATATTAATGCCACACTGGATTACTGGAATAACCTCAAAGCAAATGCAAACTGAAGGTACATTGACTCTTTCTGTTGTGGCAAGCACAGAATGAATTCAAGATGCTACTGTGTTGATATTAACTAGGTTTACCCAGATCAGAGACATTTAAAAAACTAAAATCACAACTATTTAACAAACTGTCATATCATATATTTAACTGCTTTTTAAATGTTATTGCCTGGAAAGACAGAAAAACAGAGGATCTTGATTAAAAAGTGCTGTCCCACGAATCACCAAGACTAGCCTTCTAATACCTACGAGTTCCTAATATCTTCTTGCTCCTAACAGTACTTCAAAAGAGAAAATAGGCCATTTTTGGGCTGGCATTGCACCACAAGATGGAAGAATGAATTTAGGACAAGAGACTTAATCAAAATGATCAGAGGATATTTCTCAGGAGGTAGGAAAAAAATCTAAGACATAATTGTTTACTATTCCTTTACAAACAAAATCAACTCACATAAAAATCTCTTAATGAAGAGGATTTAGGGCTGATGAGAGTGTTTACTGCAGCTTCCTTCTGATGGGCCTAATATAAGCACTCAGACATTTTTGACCTCATTAACCTGACTGATTGTGTGCAACACGATCAGCATAGCTTAAGGATGATTTGAAATATCAAATTCTTGTTCTGCACAGGGATCTTCTTTTGTAGGAGGTCATGCATTACCACTGCCCTCCAATTATGACTCATATTCCTTGACCTAAGGCGATGAACTTGCTATAAGGGGAATCTTTGTTGTGTCCACATCTTTTCTGACTCATATGGGCTGGAAGATCAGATTAAGAAAACAGAATTATCTGCATCAAGGACGGAGAAGCAAAGCACGGACTCAGTGAATGGCGAGAAATCAAAAATCTGAGACATTGACTCTGGAATGAAGATGATCCTCTTGACTGGCGATAAAACATCATCGCTGTGAAGCTCTGCCAATTTGTGTACAGTTAAACAGATCCTCCAACGGTGGCTTTTGTAGCTTTGCACACTTGCAGCATTCTCCAAACCTCCTTGTTCTTGAAAAGGTCAAGAGAGGACAGGATAGAGACCATCTTTTTGAGGCGTAGCAATGAGAATGACAAATATGCGCTTGATAGCAGATATGGAGATAAGCATGAATGTCCCACTCAGCATTCAGCTCCAGGGACAGTTTGGGATTATAGGGGAAACTCAGGAATCAGGTTGTATTTCCACAAACAGTGTCACTTCTACAGAAGGGCTGAATACTCTCATCTCCCACCCAATTCCATGGAAGCTGAAACCTTACTGTGTCCTTACTGCTCAGCCATTAGTAGTCTTGATGAGCAGCAC
>JAUBOD010000743.1:2687021-2700776 GCA_032353885.1 Nothura maculosa
TCCCACCCAATTCCATGGAAGCTGAAACCTTACTGTGTCCTTACTGCTCAGCCATTAGTAGTCTTGATGAGCAGCACGTTTTCTTCTCTAGCTGTGTGTACACTGCTTTATGAGGCTACACAACAGTGTTTAGAGAAAACACTGGGGGATTTCAGAGCAGACAGTTACAGCAAAAAGAGAACAGAACTTTGTGGAGCTGGATACCAGATAAAGACTTAACTAGATGAGACATAATCTTACGGAGAGCAATGCTAGGAAGCTCTTTTCAGAGCCTGCATCTTCATTTAGGGAATATATTATCTTTTCCATTACACTCTCTTGATCTCCTCTACATGCATATACTAAAAACCAGCAGATTTGTAAAATATCCCCAGGAAATAAACAAAAAGCATGTTTCTCTTTAGCAAAGCACTAGGTAGAATCCAATATTCATGAGTATAGGAGGAATCTGCCTTACAAGCATTGAAAGACAATGCAATCTTGTCAATAAAAAAAAAAAAAAAAGAGCTGATAACACAGTGAGAAGTATCCCTGTATCCCTTCCCACAGCTCGTGACTCTGGGAGTTCATTAAAACTCAAATCGTTTGAATATAAAGATCTTTCAAATCTTTGTGGAAAAATGGTTGAGATGGCTAAACTCTTATCTTTTACCTATTATTATTACTTTTAAAATTTTGCACATATGAAGCATCCATCTATAGGGAACCTCAGAGACTTCTACAGTTTTATTAATCTTCCTCCTCTCCGATGAAGTAGTTGGTACCTGTGAGCCATTAAAAAATAAAAACAATTGCAAGCAGGAAATGCAGCAGCCTCTCTGATTCCTGCAGAAATCACTAGCAGTCCTGACCTGAGTAATGCCAAAGTATTTCCTGAAAATTATACTAAAAATTGTGCTGAGGCTTTGAAAAGTCAAATTCCCAAGCGTGTACTTTGGTGATAGATATATCTCTTCCTCTTTTACAGTAATAAAATCCTTCTTTGGGCAATACAAAATTAAAAGTGTATATATAACCATCAGCCACCTGTCTTTTCATTATTGACCTAGTAATAGGACCCAAATGACCCAAAAACCTAATCACATGCTCTTAAAAATACCATCATGTTCTTTTTGTGTAGGAAAAAATAGGGGGAGAGAGTCATTTTTAGGTAAACCATGCATTCATAGATAAATAAGACAGAGGCATGTAAGGTGAAATATCAGCTCTGTTTTAATAAATGATCCAACCCTACAGTATTTGAATCAATGCACACAGGAGAGTAAAGAATATAATTTAAAAACTGCATCATACTGCTCTTGACAGTAAAGTAACCCACGTGTTAAGGAAGACCTAACAATCAGCACTGTAATGTAATCAAACATATCCAACCAGCAACTGAAAAGGAACCAAGAAATAGTGCTCATGTTAGACTCTTTTTCGTACTCAAGGGTTTAAATCTCCAGACTTTCAAGGAGAATGCGTCTCTCAGAATGGGGAAGAGAGAAGAAAATTCCATCCAAGCTTTATGCATATCTGAAATAATGGTTTTATATAGTCAGGAAAGCTCAGTTTCTTAGTGGTTATTGAATCCAAGAAGATCTACACGCTGTTCCCAAAAGACTTCATTAGTGTCATGTCACTCAGATCAGATCTGTAACTTTTAACAAGTCTTGCTTTGGGAGAAATGAGGATGAACAAATCCAATCTCACCACTGAGCTTATTCCAAGCAAGAATATGTCATGAATTAATCATACAAGCAAACTCTTGTATCTGAACTGGAACAGAATACTGGTGTTTCTTAAAAGGATGTTGCAATCCCTATGGGACATCCAAGCTATTACCATCTCTACAGACAAATAGATGTGCAGAGTTCTAAGGGGATCTGGAAATACCAGAGCAACTCTCCTGCAGAAATGCAAGGCCTGAAGTGAAAATATTTGCAAAACAATAAACCCACAGGGAACTTGAGCTTTTTTCCAAGCTGTCAAGCAAAGAAAGAAAAACTGATAGCACTTCATGACAGTAAATGGCACCATTCTGAAAGCAGAGCACCAAATAACTGTTCCTTTGGCCTAAGGATCTCATTTGCTATCTGGATATCAATTAACACCTGGTGAGGATGGATAATTGCCTGGAGATCCCAAAACACGAATCCCTATCTTTAAATATATTCCATACAGAATAGGATTCTAGGAGCACAGCTCACAACACTTCATTCATGGTCAACATAGTTTAAAGCAAGGACATTGTCTTCAAATAGAAGGACAGTGCCAGAGATGTAGAGGACGAAGAAAGACTTCAACAACTAACTAGTCCTTTCTGAAAAGCACAATGAAAAATCTTAATCTTTTGCTTATTCACTTGCCTCTCTATATGCTGTGGAGGAGATAGAGATCATATTGATTCTCTCTTTACAAGTGGGGACTGTGGGGCACAGCCACATTAAGCCCCCTGTCCAGGTGTGTGTCAGGAAGTCATGGGCAGGACTGACACAGCTCTTTCCGAGGCTAATGACATCCTGGTTAACTTCCTTAAGATGCCTTATTCTGGAGCAAGACACCTCTCTTGCTTCCTCTCTCTTATGACATGCCCTAAAAGATAGTTTTTACCCCTGCTGTGAGATGCTTGGGCTTAGGAGGCTCTGCAGAACAATTCCACCCCATTCACTGCCTTGGCCTTGGGTGAACTGGCAAACACAAGTGGGAGGAATACGTGTGTCTGCGCACGACCAAGTGCTCAGGGCTCCGGGAAATCACCCCCCTCCACGTGGCCGAGAAGGAGGGAGAAGGGGCTCAGGAAACTCATCTCTGCCGGAAAGACTGGATTAAAGGAACTGCACAGAAGAGATTTGGTCTTTATCCTGTGAATCCATCGATAAGGGGAATGTTGGGCACCTGGACAAAACAGAATGGGTCATTTGCTTATGGTTCCTTTAATCAGGGGAATGTAGACATCGAGGTGGAAAGGACTGGGCTGTTTTCTCATGGCTCCATTGGTCAGGGGAATGCGGGCACCTGCATCGCACAGCCCGGGCAATCTGCCTGTAGCTCCATCTAATAAGGGAGTAGGACACCTCGCATCTGACCAAGCAGGTCTATTTGCAGCTTTGTAAATAGCTGACAGTAAAAGGAAGGGAATTAAAGAAAAGATTTTTTTTTTAAAAAGAGCAGAATTAGCTGAAAATACTGCACACAGGTTGGAAATGTACCTCTACCTTCACTGTAGTACTGTCAGGTATAGCTCTGTGTTAAGCCTGGCAGATGACATTTATTTTAAGAGATTTTATCTCCCCATGTGCCATCAATATGTAACAGAATCATCTTCTAGGCATGAACCACAAGCTCTTTTCTGGCTCCTGCAAGCAAAAGGGAACAAAAATATTTTACATCTTGCAAGTATTTAAGCCAGTAGTTTCACTAGCAAGAAAAAAGAGAGAGAAAGAGGGAATCCCTATGGAAACAAAGCTTTCACTCCACTAGCAGAGTTAGCCAGACAGAGACTATCACTGCTCATAAAGCAGGACCAAAGGACCCTGAGGGCAAGTCCCTCTGCTATGATGGCAAAACTCAATCAGAGGAGAAAATAGCTCTCAAATTGGAGTTAACACATCCATAAAGGGTATCTAAGCCTAGGAATGAAAATAAGCAGCTCTCCAGTTCCTGGCTATGGACTGCAATGCAGCCCTTCGCTGTCACCCTCCCCACAACAAAACCAACAGAAACAAATATGTACCCGAAAGGTACAGAAAAACAGAGAGGAACAGGAGCTAAAATAAGACATGTCCCTTTGGTCGCTGTTAAGCACTGATTCTCATCTGTGATATCCAAAAGCAAATGCTGCTCCTCTGGAAAGCAATCAGAATAGCATAAAAGGTCTGGTTAAAAAAGTAACAATAGTGCAGCTATTTGTCCTCTGCTGTTATTAGCACAGCTTGTTGTGTTTGAATAGGGTTATTTTGATGCCTACTCACTCTAAGCGAGGTTGTGTTGTCTAGCACGTAGTCCAAGCGATCAATCCAAAAAATCTGACCACTCTTTTCACTTCTTTCATAGATCCCTTTAGTGCTTCAGTTTTCAGCACTCATATTAAAGCTGTGTTCTTAAAATGGTTTGATAAATTTGAATGGCATTAATGCTCCATTGCTGTCAACATATCTCTCATTTCTGAGTGACACCCTCTTGTCACTTGGCTCCAAACCACGACAAAGTGATCAGAGCTTGACAAGTAATCACACATCGGCTGAACTGAGGTAAGTGCCTGGCTTCAGTAAGTCCAGGGAAAGGCAGTTTAACCAGGATGTTCCTGTCTCACACCTGAGACGAGATGAAGGCCTGTGCACAGTCACTTGTCATGGCTTCGCCAGCTGGTCGTGACTCAGCTGCGATGTTCAGGCATCAGATGTAGACCTGCAATTTCTTATGCAGGCTTCAAAATAACTCTTTCCTGAGCATCTCCTTGGTTTGTGTGCTGTGTATGGGATCACGCATCTCTTCCTGGATGTGCATCTTCTGTCTTTCAGGTGATTTATCGTGCCTTAACTCCAGCTAACAAGATCGAAGACCCCTACAGTCCCGAGGCCCAAGATCTTCTGAAGCTCACCAACCTCCGTCTCCTGCTGCTAAAAAGACAGGAATGTCCGTGCCATGGCTCAGCATTGCTGGAGAAGCCCCAAAGATTTGCCCATTATGCTATTTATGACCTGATTGTCCGGGGAAGTTGCTTTTGTAATGGGCACGCAGAAGAATGCCAGCTTGCCAACAGGACAGGAGACACAGAGAATGTGGTGAGTTCTAGGCATTAACTTACTAGCTTTGTTACCTGCTTGTGCTTTCTGAATCTAACAGGAGATTTTGCAGAGATCCTGCCCAACATTCCCTAAGCCATTTTAGAAAGGGCAGCAGAGAAGATCCACATCCGGTGAAACCTAAACCACTCCTGGGAACAGATTGTGTATAACTCCTCCTGCAGCTCCACGCATACCAACTGCTAAAGATGAACCCTTCCAAAATCCTGTGAGCTGAAAATACTTATAAATTGTGATGGGGCTTTGATCCAAATCCAAATATAGTAAAGGAGAGGAGTACTAACAGTCATAAGGAAATAATGCTAACCAAATACCCAGGCACATTTAGATGGTCACATCACAGACAGAATTCAAGCCCTTTAAACAGTCAATGCGTTCACTGATCCTAGAGGGCTGCCTGTCTCTGCAGAGGATTTTGAAAACCAAAATAATCTTCTCTTCTTTAGTTCCTGGTGCACTCAGACAAGACAGACTCAAAAAACACAACTTCATCTGATTGCTGTCTTTCTAGATTTATCCCTATTTTGGTTTATTGCCTTTTCTTTCTACTTTCTGAGGTTGAAAGGTGAACAGATAATTAGGACTGTATGAGTTGCACGACATTCGCAAAATCATTTCTGAATCAGTTCCATCTGTATTATAAATCTAGGAGTTGTCTACAGTATTCCAGAACTAGATGATCTTTGCAAATTCCATTATTTACAAACACAGACCCAATTAAGACATAACTGTGTAGGAGAAAGGCTGTCTAAAGAGTACATTCTCCCTACTGCAAACTGTTAAATAGACACATGGCAAAACCAGATAGATTAATAACACACTAAATGAATACAGCTGGTGGAAGAACAAACACTGCCCACCAAAAGAAGAAAACACAATATTATGTAGGTTATTGCTACAATCATTGTAAACTATGACTGGATTTTTTAAAATTATTTTTTCCACTAGTTAAAAGGGAATAGAAACTTTTTGTGCCATCGATGACTTCACAGGGCAGAATGTGAAACAGTTTTGATGAAATGCACCACAACTGTGACTCATGTCCCAGGAGGCAAGAGGGTGGATGCATCACAGCGTTCATACAGAATTCACAGCTATGAGCAGGTCTCTGAATATAGCAGGGATTCAAATAGAGCAGAGAGTGAGAAAGGACTCCAGAGTCATGGGCAGAGAAAATCAAGACATACAATTTTTATGTGGCTAATGTTGATGGTACCACAGCAGGAAGATCTGGGCAGCTTCATATTTCCTCATCTGTTATCAAACAATTAAATAAAATGCTGGAAAAACATCGACCTCCACAGAAAAGTCCAAGCAAAAGGAGTTTCAGTCTCTGAAGAGTTCAGAGTCCTCATGCAAGGTATTTCCTTTCTGTAGTTAACAAAAACAAAAGCAAGTCTATGTAGAAAACAACTGTAATTGTTTATTATGGGACAGGCCCAAAAACTGAGATCATTCTGTGCTCAAGTCTTGGGAGGGACATAAATGTGCCAATTGGTAAGTCTGCTTTTCTTAAAGAAAATTTGTTCCATTCCTCGTAACACTGCTAGAGTGATACTGTATGGAAACATGCTACAGAAATCTTGACACTTTTGAACTACACTTATTGACCCCATTTTGCAGAGACTAGATAATCTGCAATGATCGACTTAGTTGTGGATCTGTTAATTCAATCATCACAATATTCAGCTTCTGGCTTCTCCACCAAGTCTGTCAGTTTGATAGGTAGCCGTAATGCAGCTGTCTGTACCACAAGTGAAGTCACAGAAGTCACAGCATAGGGAAAACTAATGATGCAAGATGACTGTGAACTGCTAAACTGCTCAAATGAGTCCTCTTAGTGTGGAGACCCACATAGTTTCACGCACATTCTCTCTATTTGGTCCTAAGTTGTTAGCATAAATATTAAACTGAGCAAGGGGCAAAGTAGAAATCTATACAATGGACCCCATGGAAATGACTTAGTTTGAAAGCAAGCCATTAATAGCTACTTTTTTCAATGTGGTCTCATGCAATTTAGCAGGATCAGAGGAAGCAGGCAAGAAATTTCTGTGCTGACACATCCTCCATTTGGGATTTGTTCTAGTAACATTTTTAGTTTTCTATTTCCTTTCCTCAGACCAACGAATAGACACAGAGATAAAATATCCAAATTCCATGACATCTTATAAAAGCAAAGGACAAAATTCTCCTCTAGAAATTTCATGGATTATACTATTTTGACTATTTTAAGTAGCTGCTTTGTGATTATTGGTGGGGGAATTTCCTAGTAAGACTGAACTTTGTCAAGGAAACAGCTGTATTTTCTTTTACATGGAGGGCATTAATGTGCCCTTGTAACAGGAACAAATGCCAGGACATGGTCACCTTAGTGCATCTTCTACATCTGAATACAACCAAAAGTAATCCTGTCCCAAGTATCGCTGCTGCAGGGTAAGCAAGGAAACGTGTTGCTATGTTATATTTATGATGAAGTCAGGAAGAGCTGTCAGGCCTGGGGTCTGCTTTGCTGACTCACTTTAGCTGCGCCCAAGCGTGGTTTCACAACACAGTTTACAAACAGAGCACATCACCAGACACCAGAATCTAGATCAAATTCCTTGCCAAATATTTCACAATTCTCTTTCCAGCCCATAGAAGTATGGATGGATGAAAGCCAACGTGAATTAAACTGTTCAGATACAAAGCATTCGAGTTTTTTACTTGTTAATGACCAATACCTCCATTGCCAGGAAATTCTTACTAGTTGCTTCGGATGTTTCTTCTGTTTCTTTATCCTGTTTACAGAGGCAAATTAGACTCCTTATGGGTCTGATCCTCCACAGTGAAGCAAATAGAAAAATTTCCACTTACCTCAAAGAGAGCAGGATCTAGTCCTAAGTAACATTTCTTGTTTGGCATACAGGAGGTTATGCAAGGTAAACCTTGTTTTTCTACAGCAATTTTCTTGGTGACCTGGCTGTTGTTTCTCTTGCAAATATTATCTCCTGTTCACATACCTTGTGCCGTTCTACTGATAATCCCCCAACGAAGGAGGGGGAAATCACGTTATCTGATGCAAGCTGTGCCAGTTCGTATGATCTCCAGCACTCAGAGCTGCCGGGAAGGGCTCTCTGCTGTAGCTGGCAACTCAAAGAGCACGTTTTGTTTAGGAAAAAGTTAGGCTGTGCATATCAGCTGGGCAGGTAGCATCAGGAATGCTTAAAAAAACCCCAGCTTTTACATCAACTCAGAATAAATTCTAGAAACAGCTTCCTTTATTTTTTCTTTCCAAAATAAAAACTGAATAAGGACTTCCAGCTCTGCTGTTAATTATTTGGAAACACAGGAGATCACTGTGTCTAACTTGATATCCTGGATCCAGCACTGCCAACACTGAATGCTCTCCATGAGCTCTACTGAGAAACTGTAGTTTACAGCCAGGACATTTTATTGCATAATTGATTTAATTATTTGTTTTTAATATTATTTTAATCGCCTAATTGATTCTCTGCTATTTTCTTCTCTGCAAAACAATCATCATAATGCTACTAGCAAAGCCTTTCATTGTAAACATTTGTAAATATACTTAGGGCTGGTAAAACTTGCTTTATATTTCTTCTAAGGATTGCTTCTCAAATTAAAGCTGAGTCAGGAAGTGAAGGGTGGGAGAAGAAATAATTGATTCATCTCGCAGCTATTGGGCACCAATTGGCTACCAACACCTCTCTGATGTCCAGCAGTACCGCACAGTTTTCTTCTTAACCCTACGCAATATACACTGTCCTCTCTATATTAAATTTGACTCAGCCACTCTCACTAGGAAGTTGCTGTGATGTGACAACTGCAGGAGCTGGACCCTGATCATGCTGCTGTGCTTGGCCTTATATACTAAGCCCTTGTATTTTTAAGCTCCACTGGCAGTGGAGCTTAAACTGTTTCTTTCCTCAGCTCACCTGTAAGTTGCCAAAACCAAAAACCTTTCAATGTCTTTTAGCCTATTCACTCATCTCCCTCCAAACCTCCCAGGAACTTAAGCAAATCTTTCTCCGAGTTCTTCCTTGAGGGTGCTCTGAATTTGCAGTTTTAAGCTTTGGAGGCAGGTACACACAAGAAATTTGCCCAGGAATTTAAAACAAATTTCATATTACTCAGCATAAAAATGTAACATCATGCATGTACTTCCTTTTCTTTGTTTACTCACTGAGCTGAAAGGGTCTTGGGACCAGCTCTTAGGGGTTTAGAACCCTTCTCTGCCAATGCATGAGTTTTCTGCTATATCAAGGACTTGATATAAACGGGAGTGACTATTTTCTATGTAACCAGAATGACCCCAAAGAGTCATTTTACTAGAAACAGGTAAGGGACTAGCCTCTGATGTCAGGGCAAGCTGCTGTATCCCAAATTGCCCTGGCGACATTACAAAATGAATACGGAGCCCAAAGACAAACATTTTCTCTGAATCAGCAGCAGTTGTTCTGTTCTGGAAGGCTTCCAAATTTAACCTCCATTCAGTAGGGGGAAAAAATCCAAAATAGCCTGACAGCAGCCCAGGAGAAGGAGCAACAACAACAACATTTACTAAAAGGACAAGAGGTAAAACTAATGAAATGGTAGAGAAAGCAAGAGGTGCGAGCTATTACGTGAAGCTGAAAAGAATTTAAAAAATAAATGAAAAATTGCAGGACATACAGATGGGAAATATCTACTTGCTCTTTCAGCTGCGGATCAGAATTCAAATGAAACAACTTTTTGTAAAGATAAATAATTTTTGTGCAATTTCTTGGAAGGATGGTATAAAACCATGATATGTCTCTATTTGCTACAAATCAACCAGAAGTTATTCAGCTTCAGGTAAAAACTGGTTGAAAGGAAGGTGACATAAAAATAAATTCCTTAGCAATTCTGAGGTGTTTCAAGTATTGCAGCAGTAGCCACTATGGAAAAAGGTTGTCTACTTCTGCCTTCCTTTCCAGGGTGTGGAAAAAGAAGTCAGCCTCGTTCAGCTGAATGTGCTCTTAGTGTGATCTGGTGGATCCTGCGGTCTTGTATTTGGCAGAGAGCACAATCTTCAGGAACCCACTTTTAAGGAATATGTGCTCTTATTTCAGTAGGGAACAATGAGTCAGACATGCTTGTTCTGGTCTTGGTGTTGTGCCTTTCTTTGACTCTCACCTTCTTCCCTACCCTAAATAAGTATCTTATTTCCCATTTTATCTTACGATTTCCTACCTACCAGTCTTGTTCCTTCCTGTGCTCTAATTCCTTACTGCCTCTCCTATCTCTTCCTTTTAACAGAACAAATTTCTTCTCTAGTTACTTAGTGCCTACTCTTCTGTTCTTATTTTGCCCCCTGCTTCACTGCAACTGGCCTCTTCTGAAACTCAGTTTCTCTGCCACTAACTGATTTTTCTGCTATGTTGAATTATGTCTATGAATCGCCTTATCTGTAGACCTTTGAAGTGTCTCTATCTGTCCTATTCTCTTTTCCTCCTTGTGAAGCTTCTCACACTATGTTCTTGTTTTCTCCTATGAATGATGTGAGGTGATTCTGCATGAATTAACAGCTTCAATGAATTAACCCACCTACAGCTAAAGTATATGGTAGATTGACTTTTTCTGTCATTATGTTCCACCTTTGCTCCTCAAATCCATCTGTATGTTCTTTTCCTTAGCCTTATCTATACTGAAAAATAGAATTTTCCTCAGACTTTCTAACACTCCCTATAAAAATTCCATCCCATCTGTTGTGCTTATTCCTGCCTGCTCACTAGCTCACTCCTGTTTGGCTTTTCAAGGTGTTTGTCCAAGCTGGTTATCCTTGTACATAATAGGTTTTGTGGTAATCTGTTCAATAGCAGGAGTTGCTGGCAGGAAATCTTCATTATTCCTCTGCCTTACTTGGAACCTGTGATCCTCTCATAGTCTTTGCGAGCTGCAGCTTCTAACAAAGTGCATCAGTGGGCAACGGCCAAATTAACACATTTACTTACCTTCAAAGAACAACCTGAATCCTCCTTCACTGAACTTTCCACTCTACTCTCTCAATAATTGTTCATGAGTGCTCACGCCATCTGTGCTGTGTAAGCACAGGATCTTGTGAAATAATGAATATTTGATCAGTTACTCAAGGCAAAAATAAGATTGCGTGGCTTAATTCTGCCATTTCCCAGCTTTAGAAGGCTTTCAACTTCAACATACATTTCATGTGTGTTTTTTGTATATAGTAAATGCACAGTTCAAATGTGTATTACAGGACAGGTTTTTTTACAAATTTTGCACTGGAATACATTGTTACTTTGGTTTTTGAAAGAAAAAAAGGCTGGTTCAAGGGTTTTTATTCTCATCCATTTGGAGATGAACTGAAAAGCATAGATACAATCTGAAGTCCAGGGACATTTGGATTGGCAGTTCTGGATTTTTGCCTCATTTTACTTTTTTCCCCTATTCCTGATCCCTTTTCTCCATTCTGTGGCTTCTGTGAAGGATTTGTTGCTTTTAGGTCACTCTGCATCTATGCCCATAGGGGCAAAACTCACAAATCCAAAAAGCCACAACCAAATAAGAAGGCGTTCGGCACTCTCAATATTTTCCTCCTTTGTCTCTCTGATTTGTCATCCAGCTCAGCATGTTGGACACGAAGAACTGACTTGTGCATGGGTCTGGAGAGGCCTTGCGTCGTGTGCTGCATCCTCCTGAGGTTTGCTGGGCTGGGCTCTGGCAGCAATGCACACCCTGAAGTCTGTGCTCACTGTTCCGTGAGGAGGCGGCCAAGTGCTCCGTGCAGCAGCAGAGCTGCCAGCTGGCCAGAGAGGGGCGATGGCATCAGCTGCAGCCTGTCCCCTGTGCTAGCTCCATGAAATAGCTGGTCTGCGAGGATTAGAAACCAGGAGACCAGAGAGCAAATTGCTGCAGGGAAATGGTTTGGGGGGCAGGGGAGGACATTCAGGCAATTGCTGTTTTTAACGTTTCTCTCTCGATCCCAACTTACCTGCAATGCAAGGTTGGGGGTAAGGGGTATAACTGCAAAGGGAAAGTCTGGCTTTCAGGAAAGACTATAGAGAAACATAACTCATATTAGTGGTGAGATTAAAGGATTGGATTGAGTCACACTCCAGGCAAAGTGAAATCTCGGCCTCTGCTTTTTGTATAGCGTGCAGTGGGCCAGCGCTGCAGCAGTGGATACAGAGCTCAGCATCCTGAGCAGGGCACCGAGGGAGGGGAGTCTTTACTCCTTATTTCTTTGGATTGCCTGCTCTAGTACAAGGCTCTCTCAGCATGAAATACATGCTGCTCATTAACAACTTCTATGTGCATTATAGGAGAACAAGGTTGTCACCTGTGGCTCCACCTTCTCCCACTCCCCTTGCTGGATGTTTCCTCAAAAAATCCCTCACGGGAATCTCCTTTTTCTGCAAGGCACTGCAGACAGATAATAATCCCTTAACTTGGTAAAGACCTTCTATATAACTCCTCTTTGAGTGAACACAGAATCTTGTGTGTCAAATGAGACTATCATAGACATAGGTATTATATTTTTCATGGGTTAAATGATGTGAGAAGAAATTAATTACCTTTCCATTTCAAGGCTGGATCCGGTCTGTTTCAAAGGTATCCAAGATTTCTGGTGTGAATGCCAATTTCCAGAACTGACATATATGACAACATTTCCATGGAAAAGTTAATTTGCTATAGTCTCAGTATGGACAGGTAAGTACAGAGGAGGCACCATCTTTTTGTTTCAAAGTGAATTTGCAGGATCTTCAAGCAAACAGGCACAGGGAAAAATCACATTATTCAGGCAACTTTAACTAGACTTTTTCAGCTTCTCCTTTCTTTTCCTCAAGTATTTTGTGAACTGCTATTTCCTAGTTTATCTAGGCGTATATAGTCAATTTTTGTAGTTTAGCCCTGTTTGTTAGGGTTGTGCCAACTTTTTATTGCTTTTTACTGTTGAACATCTTCCAATTTCTCATAATTTATTATGAAACAAGATGTTCAGAACTGAACAGAGAAGTACAGCTTCTTCTTCCAAGCAAGAAACAACCAAGTACCTCTCAGGGTGCACCACAGTGCTCTTGTGCAGCGTACAGATTTCACCAGTCCTCTTCTGCCTACTTATTCCTCGCAGATTCATATGGCAGGTAGTGGGTGCCTATTGTACTTAACCCTCTTCATCTCTTGTTGTTGTTCAGCTCCTTCCTATTGCAGATATTTTTCCAGACTTAATAGGTATTTTTGTCATTCTTAACTATGCTGGGAGACCTTGGATTACTCGCGTTGCTGTTAATGTCAAATATATGTCAAATATAACACTTTCTGTTAGTGACTATGGGAGATGAAGCCTACACATCTAAGCTCCAAGCTCTGTGTGTTTCTAAGAAACAAGCTATGGGAGGAGCTGTGCAGGGGACTCACCTCCCTGTGAGGCTGGTGGGCCCTCCACCTCAATGCTTTTAGCCATTTGAAGGTGTTTTCTTTCCCTGACAGGTCCATGGGAAGTGCGTGTGCAGACACAACACAGCAGGGGATCACTGTGAGAAGTGCGCACCGCTATATAACGATCAGCCCTGGAAACCAGGGGATGGAAAAACAGGGGCACCAAATGAATGCAGAAGTAAGTAGGAGGGAGTTTGCTAAGCCAGGCTTTCAGGGTGGGCGATTGCCACTCAAACAGATGAAGCTCCACAACCGACTTCAGTCAATTTATGTTGAAGGAGCCCTTACAGCAGATTGCTGACTGTGAGTTGTTCCTGCATGCGCTTTGTTTTACTGATCCATCTGGGCTCTTTGGAAGAAGAATCCACAAAGAAATCTGGCCTTCACAGTTCTATCTCATTGGGCATTTTAGTATTCTAGAGTTTTGCACAGGGCCTAGGATACCACCAAGTTGTCTTATCTCAGGATCAGAATACACAGAATCACAGAATCTACAAGGTTGGAAGGGACCTCTAGAGATCATCTAGTCCAACCTTCCCGCTCCAGCAGG
>JAUBOD010000743.1:2751426-2765843 GCA_032353885.1 Nothura maculosa
GGCTCCCTCCCTCCCGCCCCCGGGAGCTGCAGCGTTGGCGGAGCCGCCCCCGCCGCCGCCCAGGCGCCCTCCTTCCCTTCGCGAGGCCGCGGGCCCCGGTGGGGACGGAGCCCCTGGCCTGGGGGCGCCGCCGTAAGATGGCGGCGGGGGCCGTGAGGGCCGGGGCTGCTCGAGGCGCCGGGGCCGCCCCGTTTGGGGCGCGTTGGAGGCTCGAGGGCTGCGTGTTACCCAGCCCACCCGCTTGTTCAGGCGTTTTCTGACTACATATGTTCTTATTATTACTATTATTCCTTTGCCTTTCAGCAACAAACCACAAATACTGTAGAGGAGCCCCTCGATCTCATCAGGCTCAGCCTAGATGAGCGAATCTATGTTAAAATGAGGAACGACAGAGAGCTCAGAGGCAGGCTGCATGTAAGTAGATGAGTTTCCTAGCACTGCAGGGCTTGTCCAGCTAAGTAATATTCATCCATAATAACCTTTGTAGTATGATTTAAGGAATATATATTACAGGTTATATTGTGTAGTGGTTCAGAAGCACGTTTCATTTTATCTCGTGGCTAAAGGAAATGCAGAAGTGTTTAGAGGAGATAAATTAAAGATCATCTTTATGACTCGAGATGAACCCTTCGTTTTGCAGAACCTTTTTCTGTGCCAGCAGTAGCAATATCCATTTTGTTTGCTACTCCATCAGCTTAAAAAAAAAAGCTTGCTAGAGTAAAGAGGTGTATTTTCTTTTTCTTCATATTTTGGGTGACACCAAGTGATTCCACTGCTTTTAGGCACTTATGAAATGAACATAAATGATGCAGATTTCCCCTTCTAAAGCACTCTGAGCTTTATTTCAATTGAGCCAGTTATCCTTTCTGAGTAGTGTGCTGTATTGGGCAAAATATCTAGTTGTCCCATAAGTTAACAGGGTGTTTACTCATTTGGGACCTTAGTGATGAGGACATATCCGTGAAGAAGATCCAGGTGTAGTATAGTTTGTAGAGCATTTTTGGGAGATTAAACACTTTCATATTTAAACCTTTTGGCAGCTTTCATGTTTGTTAAGTTAGCTCCAAACAATCAATTCCAGGAGGGCTGGAGTGGCAGCAAGGAATATATGGCTTATTTAGTGCTAACAAATGACAAAGCTAAGGGTGTCTGTCAGGACTTTTATATGGGTTCTCTTTGAAAGCTTCAGAGCTGTTTCTTGGAAGAGTGTTTCTGTGAATATATATGCAATTCTTCCTTTGTGTGTGTTTACACACTATTGAGTACCAATTTGTTGGCATTTATACTTTAAATTTCATCCGTTACTAATACTGCTTTGTGTTAATACAGTGGCACATCTCAGTCAAAATTAGGCTGAACTAATTCTGCTCGCAGGTTTTGCTGAAGTTCTCATTTTAATGGGCTTGTATTTGACCTTGGCAAAAAATAATAAACTAGCTTCATTCCTACAGGCATATGATCAGCATCTAAATATGATTTTGGGGGACGTGGAAGAAACTGTAACAACAATAGAGATTGATGAAGAAACGTATGAAGAGATTTATAAAGTAAGGACTTCAGTGTCTATTCTTGTGGAAAGATGCTTTGTTTGGTGGTAGTGGTTTGTTTTTAACTGAGTGATGTTATCTATTTGAAATACTGCTAGCTGTTTGTTGGGAAAAGGTCTTACAAATTTCAGGGATATTCTTATGGAAGTACCAAGTGTCCAGAAGACTTAGTATTAATTGTGTTTATCTCTTCAATATGCCAATGAGTTGTAAAATCAAGTTTGCTTTTTTGGAGCTGTTTCAGGTGCTTTTTATGATTGAATTTGGTGACATGCTTATCAGGTGTGTTCTGTCAACTATATCTTTGTAAATGTAAACTTTTCTTTCCTTCTTCATAGTCTACCAAAAGGAATATTCCGATGCTCTTTGTCAGAGGTGACGGCGTTGTGCTTGTAGCTCCCCCATTGAGGGTTGGCTGAAACTACAGAGGATTTAACCTTGTTGGAAGGTTTCAGGCTTTTGGACAATGGTTCCTGTTTCGATCGTGCATCTCAAAATTCTATGTACATTTTTTTTAGAATTTTTTTGTCATTTGGGGAGGGAGAGGGAGGGGAGCCAACTTGTTCTACTGAAAGTACATGTAATCAGTTGAAGTGCTGTAAAACAACCTGGTTTTCCCAGAATTAATGTAACTGCTGTAAGTCAGCTGTCTATCACATCAGTAAAAGAATTTTTCAGTTTTGCAATCTTGGCAATAGCAGTGTCTTTGTTGTTGTTTTAAATAAATTTGGTTTATCTTTCAGCTTTGACTTGTCCTGTTTTTATGTTGAAGAGATTATGTACTTTCATAGAACCACTGCATTAAGTTGTGGTACTCAGTCTTGCTTTTTGAGAAAGGAGTAATATTTTTTGTGTGGTGTTGATCTTTGCCCTTACTAATATTTGAGTCTTGCAGGTTGTGGCCTTTTTAGGAGCAGTTCTGTATTGATTTACAGTGCTATAATTTTTGGTTATGTATCTAAGTCCTGTATCCATATTCTGATGGTATTTTTATATAGTTGTATCTATATGTATCTTCCACTTAAGATACTTGAATATTTTTTTTATAATAAATTGTTAGATGACTTTATTGTGGCTCTGTTAGCAGACCAGTGATAAAGAATGCTGTAAACAGAGAATGCAGATGTTTGTGGTGTTTGTTGCATTTGACACTAACTGATTTCAGTTTTTGAATACATCGAATTCTTAAGGAGCATAGCTAATGAGAGTCTTATCTCTGCTAAAGGTACTGTGGAAGCCTGAACAAAACCAGTCTTAATGTACAGTTTCTCAGGCTTATGCTGCTTGCAGTTTTTCCCCTATTTGAGAAGATTTGAATAAACTTGTGTGAAATACTTTAGTCTATCTTGCAAACCTGTACTTAAAGATGTAGATTCATCTACATGTCTAATATGATCTTAACTCAAAATTTAAATTTAATTTAAGTTTTTAGGTTACTGTCTGGTTACCAAAAGCAGCTCTTGTGGCACCTTCTCCTGCAGTAAAAGCTTCCTGCCTTGGAATATCCATTGCTTGTGATAAAGGTGAAGAATAAAAGTTATACCGTAGAAAGCCCCAAGCCAAGTTCTTCTCTTGCCAGAGGAGGGGAAGAAAAAGATATACCCTTGAAAGATGAGGGTTTATGCTTTGTTTCCTCTACAAGAAAGAGAGTAAGGGCCACTTCATAATCTGTTCTGTGTTCTAGGGGCACCCATACGTGGTTGTTCTGATGTATTGTCCTCTAGTTTTGGGTGCCTTTTTAAAAATAGGAGTAATAGCTGCAACTGAAATGGTGATGCTTTAGCTGAGAACTAATATAGTATATAATATATGCTATTATATACTATAAAATATTAATAACAATTATTTTAGTAGGTTGGGAGGGGAAGGAGAGTGTCACAAAGAGACCGTGTAGCATATTCCTTGCGCTACATTGTAGACAAAGCAACAAGTCACTCCATTCCTTTACGCGTGCAAAATGTATTTTTATTAAAAGAAAAATCCACGATGCTGTTGTATTGTCCTTTTTATTCAATGAAGAAAGTACCTGTACAGCTTACTGCCACAGCTGGGTGTAAATAAAGAGCACCCAGTGATTTGGTAGGCCCCTCTAGGATCATCCCCTCATCCCCTCTAGGATGCCATCCTCCCTGGAAGGGGATCAGGGCTAGGGAGAAGGCACTTGCAGGCCATGATCCTATCATCAGTTCCTAGGATGCCATGTAGGCAAGGAGCCCTTCAAGCTCAAGAAGGTTTAATTCCTTCAGTGTTCATAAACCTGAACGCTGGGGGCAAGGTCCTGATGCTGAAACGTGTTCCTTCCTGGAATGGGTATCATCGTATCTTCTGTTATCCTGCTTCCTGTCACCCACTATAGGGAAAGCCAGAGTAAACACAAAGGGGAAAGGAAAGAACTGGGTTATCAAGCAGGGCTAGTCCCTCAGCTTCTAGGTGTCTGTAGATCTGTAACACATTTATCCATGTCACCAGGAATTTTGTACTATAGACTGCAGACATATCTGAAACAGAGGTCATACTTTATAGTCCACATAAACATGTCTTTTTTTTTTTTTAAAAAAAAAAAAAAAGTTTTTTTTTTTTTTTTTTTTTAAAGCAGTCACTGCATGATGGTAATGAGTTGGGGTTTTTTTTTCTGCTTACTGTCCATAAAGAATTTTTTGTCCTGCTAATTTGTCTAGTAACATGCCTTACTTTACAATTTGAGTTCTCAGATTGCCTCCACTTCACCCTACCCTTCTCCCACATAAAAATGTATTAAAATTTAAAAAAAAAACAGGTCTTCTGCTGTTGTTTCATGTTTCTTGACCTTCCTATTCTTTGATCATCTCTTGGCCTTACTCTGTCAAGCTTTCTACTCCTAGTGTTTCATAAGAAATTTATCATTTTTTTTATGCTTCTTGAGAGATTCCTCAAACACCTTTCAACCTATTTGTTTCCAGCCTGCCAGAATTTCTTCTAGACTTGGCCTTGTAAGGAGTACCCTTTATTTCAGGTAGCTGTCCACTTGCATCGCTTTAGTCATCCTTCTGGACTAGTTTATTTTGGGGTGGAGATGTGTACGCACAGAATAGATGGCAGAAGATGACAACAAACCTTTACAGTTTATTGCCGTTAAAGAATTTCTGCTATGGCTGCAAGCTCTTTTCTTAACATTTTCTTAGAAATAAGTGCTGGTATTTGGACTTTTCTGAGTGTTGACTGTCTGTGAAATCAGGACTCATTTTTGCATCTCGAGCACACGCACAGCACTAGATGGTGCTGTGTTTCCTCTGATCCAAGCAGGGCTTGCCTTGCCTGACTTTGATGTATGTGGCCTGTGTCAACAGGCCCTGTAGTTGTACAATTAGTCATTTGTTTCTAATTAGGATGGCACTTGCTGACAGCTCTAAATTAACTCTGCCGCTCACCCTTAAGTAAAGAGCAAAATATGTTTTGATGTTTATGTGGGCACAGACCAAATCCCAGGAAGAGTTAAAGTAAAACAATATGTGTATTTTGCATTGTCAGATTCAAAATACATGAAATCCAGATTAGCAATTTTGCTAACAGCATTAGCTGAAAAGTTACATCACTTAAAGTGGCATTAACCACTTTGCTGCTGAGTATTGCTTGCAGATGAAGAGCAAACTACTCAAGGCTCTTTCTGTGGCCATTGATCCATGCGACTGTCCAGTAACTTCACTGGAGAACTTTACACTTGAAGTTAAAATTCACCAAGGAAACAAGCTGCATATAGGAATTTATGTAACTCTTGAAGTGACAAGTATCTCAGTTTATTTTCACTAAATCTGCTTTCCGTCTGAATCTCTGGAAATTACTTTTTCATGCAATCTGCCTACTTGAGCAAAAAAGTAAGGTCCCACATTAAATATTCAGTTTATATATTTGTTATGGTTCATGTATAGCCAAGCAGAGATTATGCCCTGCATTTCATACCTATCCTCTAGTGAGGCAAGGGGAGAGTTTAGATATCACTGAAGTTACACAAAGATTTGAGCAGTGTGAGCTTGAGTGTAGATTTGTGCAGAAACTCAGGGTTCAAAAAGCAGAATAGGGTTGTTTGTGCTGGGAATTCCTTAACAGGACACTGGGGGGTCTTCTCCTGGTGTTTCTGTTCGTATTTTGTAGGCATTAGAAATCTATGGTTTCAAATATTTAAGGGAAAGAAGCTAGCCCTTAGAATTCTCATTAGACAGGGAACATGATTCAGTGCAGGACAACAAATTCTGTGCATTGTTTTTTGGGGTTGATGATGACATGTACAGAAAGCCCCATCAGGCTTATTAAGGTTTAAGGCATTCATGCCAAGATCGTCCATGGGTTGAATACATCATTACTGGGAGTGCAGGGCTCCAATGTTTCTGAACAGGAAGCTGCTTTCACATACTAAACAAAAAGAAAGGCAAAGAAAAATGGAAAGTTTGTACAGAAAATTGAAGCGCGATGTCTAAGCCTGTCTTTGCATGGGGAGGGGGGAAGAATGGGTGGAAGGAAGAGAATAGATGATGTGGGTTGGAGCGGAAAACAAGAACCACTGACGGAAAAAGCTGTAGTCAGAAACCCTCTTTATGAGGGAATTTTTTCATTGTTACCCAAATTAGTTTGAATGGGAGAGAGGCCCACTCCCAAATTTTGGAAACTTAGGCCAAAAAGCCTATTCAGTTTTACAATGGCATTTGATTGGTTTATGATGTGAGTGCCTGCAACAGTGGAGGAGCAGACATGCTGACTGTCTGTGTGGGTGGACGAGCTATTACAGAAATCACCGCAACAGCCTTTGAAAGAGTTGGGTAATGACTGATCCTGGGGGTGGCTGGGTTTTAGTTTGTTTGGGGTTTAATTTTTAGTAATGTTTTCCTGTTTGTAGGCCTTGGTAAATGTGGAGATTTACTTATTGAAGGAGTGTACGGACATGTTTGAAAGAGATCAGAATATTCAAATATAAGTGCTTTGTAAGCATTAGAAGGATGTTATTTGATCCAGAATCTGTACATGATTCCTTAGTCATGTGGTACTTATTTGTATTAATTACAAAGGTAAGAGATGGCATAAAGTTTAAATGGAAGAGAAAAATTTCCTCATTTGTGAAGCAAAAGCAAGTATTTATGTGGCAACAGAAAATAATTTCTGAAAACTGGTATAGTTCCAAAAGCTTTGGCAAGCTAAATCTGCATTAAGCATTTAGATCAAAAAATACCTTTGCTTGATACTTCAGGTAAGTAATGCCTTTCGAAGTAGGCGCAATGCCTTTCTAGTTTCTCTTTAGTTTTAAGGATAACATTTGTTCAAGCTTTTAAAGCCACCTTTTGAATTAAAAGACCTATGTCTGTCTTTGTCTATGCTAGACAGACATGATTTGGATCAGCCTGGTTCATGCCACTGAAAAGCTTCTCTTAGGACATGGTTGCAATAAAGGATCTCATGCTTTGCCCCATCTGTTTCTAAAATATCTGAGCAAGGAGCTTTTACCAGTGTCTTTGAATGTGTTGTAGAGAGTTCTCTGTTTGACAGTGGCAGCCCCGGTTCAGTAAATTCTGCTGTGTTCCTGCATCAATTTTAGCCTCTAAAGGAGGCCGTGTTTTGGTTTGTTCTTGCTCCTTTCTCACAGCACTCGCCTGTTGCATGGAAGCATCACTGTGTTCTTGGTAAGGAGGCTGCAGAAATCTCTGCTAGCAAGGCTACAGTTTATTAAATGACTCACAAGCTCCTCCACTACCTAACAGAACTCAGTTGTGGCAGTCCTGCTACAGTAGATTTCATTTGTTGTTGCCTGATCTGCTGAAGTGTTAGGGAAGAAAACTGTCTGATGGAAATCACACACACAAAAATATCCTGAATCTTTGCCCTTTGCAGTAGAAAAAAGTACTCTGTTTTAAACTCTTAACTTAAAAATTGTAGAATATTATAACTGTAAAAAAAAGTTGAATTTTAATATTAATTGTTACCATCATTGAATGTATTACCGAATTCTTCGGGGCCCTTCACATATCAATGACATCATGAAAATTGAAACAAGCAAATGGTCCTCTAAGTCTTTATTATTTTTTTCCCTTTAAATTATTCTTTGAGAGATGATTCTCACTTTATTGCACTCGTCCTGAACAATTAATAGCTTTAAGTAGTCTTCTCTGCTGTGAAGGTGACAAGGGCAGGCAAATGTACATTGCTCTTGCTGAGGGTAACTGCTGTTAGTCCATCCTGCCCCACAGGGGCTGCAGTAAAGCACTGTGCCATAGTGCATCCCGTTGCACCTCTTTTTAGGACATTTTAGTAAAACAATTGCCCCTCACCTGGCCAGATGTTGCATTCCAGTGACTGGCAAAAGTCTGAGGGAGAAAGGAGATATCAACAGATCACAACTAAGAGCTAATTTGAGTTGTTCTACGCTTGTAATGCATTACTCCAAGCCACGTTTATGTTGAGCAAGGTGCTGCTTATATATAAAGCAAGAGATCCAAACTTCCACTGCAGCCCAAGAGAATAAACTATTTCAATCAAACATAATTCTTACAAATTTTATTAAACTTGCCTATCATTATTGCTACCTCTTGCTGTAATTCAAGCAAACGGAAGTTCTTTCTGTATAAGGGCTGCCTGCTCTGTAAAACAGAAGCTCTAATCTCAGTAGCAGCTAATGGAGATTTTCCTCATGATTAAATTTTAAGCCTTTAGAACTTATTTGTCCTGCATTCCTTCATTCTCTGCAAATATCTTTTCAACAGACCTAAACCCAGCATTGCTATTCACATGCAGCTTCCAGGTTCACAACGTCCTATGGATATCGTAGGAGAGGTTTGTCCCCTGCTCTCAATCCTGGAGCCAGCTGTCATAGCTGTTTTTTTTCTTCCCCGAGGCAATCTGGTGCTTATACAATGATTTTTCCCTCTCACGTGTGCAGTCTCCTGACTGTAACATTCCACAACATGTGATCTGTCAGGTACTGAATATATAGTCTATTTTGCTCATTCTTGTGGTTTTCTCTGAATTTTGGTGTGGTGTCCCAGAGAAGGATCACAAAGCTTCTTGTGAAGCCCGGACATCCCTGGGGGGAGTCTTCCTGAGGAGCTGTGTCTGCATCTTGCTCTTACCTTGCAGGTCTTGGATGTGCAGCCCTCAAAAGTCTCTAACTCCTGATTCCTTCAGTGTGTCTATGTCTCAGTCTTGGATTCCATTGAAAAGGATGCAGTTCCTATACCTGATTCCATAAAGTTACTGTCCAATTCGATTACAACAACACCATTTTAACGAAGTAAACAAAACCACTGACCTCATCTTCCTGACTTTTTCCCTTAGTTTGTATCCTACAGCTAGTAAGTTCTTTCTCAACCACAGTACATGGGGTTTTTTTGTAGCTGATGGAATTGGCTTTCTCTTTTCTCCTCTATTCATAAACAATTAGAAAAGGGAGAGCAATCACAAGCATCAATGAGTGCTTGGTGAGCATCTACACGTTGAAGCTTCTGTAGACATTGCATTGATCTCATGGAAGAAATGTCCAATACAGTTGCAACCAATGGACATCCTAATTCTGCCATATGAAGCAAATCTTTTAAAACCACCCACACAGACTGCAGCTGCATTTTTGATCTGATGATAATCTCAACGTGCTGGTAGGAGAAATGACAGGCACGTGACTTTCCTCATGTTCGTGATGCCCTAATGAAAAGCAGGGCACTGCTCTGCTGTAGTGATTGGAGAGTTTAACGGGTTTTCTTCTCTGATCCTCATACTAAAAGGGAGATCACGCATGAGATTTATTATATGAAAGAGGCTAGTGCAAGCAATGAGAAGCTGCAGCAAGTTTGTCTTTCACCTTTGCAGTACAATGTGAAAATACAAGAAATGGTGGATTCAACCAGCAGCAGTATAAGATGGTGAGATGGATATTGTTCATAATATGCTGGCTACCATGATGGTACAAATACTACCATCATGGTACAAATATTCAGAGGAATACTTTAGACATCAGAGGGAAAGCATCATGGAAAGGTTTGAAAAATAGCATTACAGTCTCACAGTTTATAAGAAGAAGGGGGAGTTCTTTCTAGATCACGTTGTTTCTTCATCTTGGCATGTACTAGATTTAGATTTAATTTTCAGTGTTCACTGTAAATTCAAGTGCCATGGGAGACCTTAATGAGATAGTACGTGGTCAGGGGAAATCACATAAATCCAGTGCTGACATATGATCAAAGAAACGTGGAATGCGCAGCCACTGACGTCGTGCAGCAAATGCTATTATAGTGATATGTCATTTCTAATTTTTGACAAGCTGCACTCAAAGTTTGAGGTCTTGCAGATGAAAAGGAACGCTCACATTTGCCTTTGTAAATCAGTAAGAAGTATTTGGATTTCATTTAAATCAAAAAAATGTGAACTAAAAAAATACATGCCTCATGGAAAGCACCACCAACAAAGCAAGCAAGAAGCTCCCCTTTCTCTGCACCCTTAAGGGTCTTATGTTCCAGATTGCTCAGTCGGAGAAAAAGTCTGGAATTAGATATCCTGTACATGTATGTACTATTATCCTAATTCTGTTTTGCTTAGAAATGAGACTTGCCTGGTTTTAGAGCTAACAGGGACAACCCCAGACACGCACAGAGCTGTGAACTCTTGCGAGCGAGAGCGTTACAGATGTGCTGGGAGGAAGGTATTGCAGAGCATCCATTGGACTGATTGTCCACCCACTTATTAGACCTTCGAATAAAGGGAATCATACCTATAGCATTGGCAATTGCACTGTGTTAAGGTGTTTTAGAGTTCTCATTTCTGGTAAGTGTTAAATGACTGCTGATTTTGTAAAGCCATAGAGTTCTGAGTGCAAAGAATATCCAAATATTTGAAAACTTAATCAATTTTTGTATGAGCTGTTCCCTGCTTCAGTTTTATCTCCCACTTGCATTTCCTTGGAGCTCTTTCAGAGCTCCTCATTTCTGTCCGGGCTCTGCCTTTGTTTTTTAAAACTGGTGTCTCTCTCCAACTGCTCTGTGCAGTGTCCCTGAGTTCTGCATGATCCTTCAGTCAGCAGATTCCTGTCTCTCTGCCCCTTTTTTCAAGTCCTTCTTGAATATTTTGAGTATTGTGTTTTTAAGTGCATCTGCTTTGCATCCTGTATTTGCTCTGTGGGCCTTCTACTCCTATCTGTGTTCAGACAAGCTGCAAAAATCCATTTTTTCCCCAGGCTGGAGACATCCTCCTTTCTTATCAGGCAAAATCTAGTGAGATGATGATATCCCTAAGAACTGCCTTGATTCAGAGGTGGATCCCTGGGTTTGCAGTTCTGTGACACTGGGGCTTTTAGGGCAATTCTCGGGCTTTTCCTGCCCATGCCTCTTCCCTGCTGCCCGATCTCCCTTTCATGTCCAGCAGAGCCTTCTGTTATTGTTGCTACCTGGTGCAGGGCCACTTATATGGGGAAAGGAACTTGAACCTGAATTGGTTTCTTTATCTAATTCACTGCTGGAAGGAGGAAACAGAAGCTGCTGCTTCAGCCAGCACTGCAACAGCAAAAACCAATCTTTAAGTTACTGCTTAAAATGGCACCAGAGCCCCCTTGGTGAAGCACAGAGGTCTGAGACTCAGCACTCTAACACTGTAGAGATAGGAAGCAAAAGTATATTAGAATTCAGAAGTGGAAATGGAAGAAAATGCAGTCACCAAACACAGATCACAAGGAGCATATAGAAGATATCCCCACTCCTCGTATGTAGCTTATTAGGGTTTAGACATTAAAAAAAATTGCTCCATATGTGACTTTAAAAAGAAAAAGATTGGCGGAAATTTAAGGTGAATATTCAAAAAGATTTTTGTGTGTTTTTTTATTATTTCATCAGAAGCTATTCAGCCATGTCTTATGCAGCAGAACTGTGAGATTCCTATAGAAAAAAGATGGTAAACAGAGCGTGGAAATACATGATGTAAGCGGCCAACTTGCCTTGAGCATTTTTTTCTCATCCATGGGGCCCTGTTGCATAACTGTTCCCTTCAGTGTGGCTCATGTTTATGAGCTGCATGGTTATATGAGGAACTTATGTGAATGCTTTCTGCTTCTAGAAACTGCTGATTTCTGGAGCAATCTGGAAGTCTCTGCATTTAGCAAAGCGAGGGTTAATCTCTATGGGGTTCTTTGCCAGAGATTTCTCCAAATAAGTGTTCTTTATACGTAGGAGTGAACTTGGTGTTCTGTGCCCTTTGAGCAGTAAGCTTAGGGCAAGAGGCTTTGTCTTATCTCATTTTTTACTATTCAGTCACACTGGGGAGCTGTGTTGGGTGCCTGTGAACACCCGGTGTGTGTGGAAGAGCAGCAGAGGCAGTTACTACAGGTCATGCTGACCTGCGACTAGGGCTTTTTTGATTATTTTTAAACTCCTGATTAGTTGCTCTTCTAACCCAGCGTTCAGCATAACCCAGCACACCTTTGAGACAGAAAGCCTTTGCAGGAAGGCAATAGCAAGGGCAGGAGGAATGCTTCATTCATACATCTGAGCATTTACAAGAAGGTTATAAGCTATTTCCTGGTTTATCTCTCATCTGAAGAAAAGAGAGTACTGCAGTCAGGCATTTTGTTCACGATGAGATGCTGAGCAGAGGCAGAGTTCCAAATAGGGTACCATGCTGTCCTCCAAAAAATGTTCTTTTAAATAGCAGAGCCCAGTAGTGCCCTCCCCATGAGTCCATGGTCACTGCTTCCACTGGTAGCATTGAAGAAGCTGGTGCACAAAGGCAAGAAAAAGTGAGTCATGTTCATAGAAAATATGTTTCAGTTTTGAGACACATTGGAAGGTTGCGTTTTAAAAAGATAGAAGACTAAAATTTATGTAGATCTTTAAGAGACTACTTTTTAATCTGTCCTGAATCTCTTTCTTTGCAGAGAGCTGATAGTGATTGATCCTACTGCTGTAAAGTTCAAGTCAACAAAAGGTAACTCAAGAGCCAGAGTAGAATGCTAGACTAAGAGAAAAGAGGTGATTCCCAGGTCTGGTCCAAGCTTTGGGAAGCTGAAATTACAGGTGTATTACAGCCCTTTCCTACTCGATTGCCACTGCTGAATCACTCAGGTCTCCTCTGCACACCCTGTGCTTGCATAAGGGCTTCTGTACTGGTAGCTGGATCCCCACTAGACAGCAAATCTACTTGATTGATACTCTTGGCATGCAAACTCTTTGTGTCTCTGCATTCTGTGAAATAGCTCTGCACTTAGCTATTTCACAGGGGGATTGGGAAGAACTTATTTGTAAAATATTTCATATAGGAAGTTACTGCATTTGTAGTAACTACAAAAATTTTCCACTGGCAAGCTGGAAAAGTAGAATATGTTACAGGGTCCCTTCACCAGGCTTTTACCAGGAAGCCATCCAAGGGTATTACAGAGATAGAGCTACAACTTTATGTATTCAGTGTTCATTTTTTTCCTAAAAATGCCTCTTATTTGATATGGGGTCAAATGATATAAATTATCTACAGTGAGAATTCTCTTGTTTATTTGCAACTTTAAATGACCTTCTTCCTTGCTGTGTCTTCAGATAACTTAATAACCAAGCATGTACTCCATTGCATGTATGATTTTGGTTGTGTGTCACTGGATTTTGGAGAGGTAGGAGGAAAAGCACTTGTTTGGTATTTTAGTGATTTCAGAGCATTAGCATGGATCATGTTATATGAGAACACAATTCATCAAAGCATCAGCAAGCTGATGGATGCCATCAATTACTGCAGCATATGAATGTCATCAATAACTGCCTTTTAACCAGGAAACGTGGACACCTTGCAGGTTACTTCAAGAATTACATATAATTCTCATTGTTGAAATTAAAACTAAGGCCCCCACTGAGCTTGAGAGATGCAACAAACTGGGAGCCTCCGCAGCAGCAGCTCATGGAAAGTGCAGGCCCCAGCATGTGATACGTGCTCGCTTGGAGCGAGACCGAACCCTGCTTGTTGGGATCCCGGAGCCTCTGTGGGCTGCACCTCAGGATGTGCAAGATGAAAGCAGCAGCAGTGTGAAGCTCTGCGTGGGCTGTGTTTGGCCCACAGGCTACATTTGCCATCCCTCATGCTCACTGGAATGCAGCTGGAACTTTCCAGCCTCATACAGATTGTGTTTGTTTTTTAACTGTTTAACAAAATGGAACTTGTAATTATTTGACCCTAAGTGGGAGTCACTTCAAATGCATTAGTCAAGGCCAGAAGAATTTCCATTTCACCCAGGGCTCACTCTAACCCATATAAGTTCGTCTGTGTTGAGAAACCGCCAACTCAACTGCTGATGAACTGTTTCTGCTGGCATGATGGTGCTCACATTGATGCCAGGCATTCTCACTATAGACCCTGGCTTTTACACAAGTGACCCCCAGTATCCCTGGGGTACACTTGTCCAGAAGTGTGAACTCCCTTTGCTCTGTGCCGCCTTTGGGGCTTGGGGCTGAATTCATAAACCACAACACCCCTGCTTCTCCTCTGCGGCTTCACCAAGGAGACTTAAATTCTGAATGAGTTTTACTTTTTAGAAAAACGAGGCAAGCAGCTGAGAAGTGCCTTGCAGCTAGACAAGATAACTCTCTAAAATAAACCAGAGTTTACTGGCCATCTGGATTGCAGAAAGCAATGTCAGATAATTTCCAGCGGGGAGTCAGACCATGAAGCCTGTCTGGGGCCAGCTCCAGCTTCTCCAGCGCCCTGATAAAGGTCCCGTCCTTCTGCCTTCTCCAAAGAGACTCCACTTTTGTTAGGAAGTTCCTTTTGGAGGTGGATGGGACCTCACTGTTTTAGAGTTCGTGTTCAATACTTGAAATAACCACTTCTCTCCTCTTCCTCTCCTCTCCTCTCCTCTCCTCTCCTCTCCTCTCCTCTCCTCTCCTCTCCTCTCCTCTC
>JAUBOD010000743.1:2839157-2868795 GCA_032353885.1 Nothura maculosa
AGGTGCCTGCTGGAGCGGGAAGGTTGGACCAGACGATCTCTAGAGGTCCCTTCCAACCTTGAACATTCTGTGATTCTGTGATCTTTTTTTGTTATTTTATTTTGTTCAGTTGTTTGGATAGGGAGTGCCTGTTGTGCAGTTGCACTGTTACTGCCCAAGCGGGAAGCTGGTTGATGCACACCTGGCAGCTCCGAATGGGAGGGAAGAGAAGGAATATGCAATTATGTGCACATAACAATGTGCAGCTGAAGTGCATCATAAGGTTGGCCTGCAACAGCAATTGCTTTTTCCCTAGAACAGAAGCTGGTGCCAGATTGCTCGCTGAGTGTGCAAAGACAGCGCCTAGCCCAGCTTTCAATTCTCTGAATCTCTCCTAGTTCCTCCCCAAGTTTTTCTCCTTCCCGCTGCTGGGAAAAGGAGAACCAGAAAATTTTGGAGCCTGCAGGGCTGGTAGATCTGCCCTGCGGCCTGTCAGGTGGATGCAATGCAGCTCTTGTGGCACAGGATGGTGCAACTTGCTGAGTCCAGAGAACTGGAAGAGCATCCCCACATGTCACTGTGTCCCACAACAGGGCCTCACCTTCTCATGGGGATGAATCCTGCTCCCTTTGGGAAAAGCTTGCACTTTCAAGCTATTATTTTGTCCGTGTGAACATCTGGACTGTTCTGCTGTTAAATTTACGTGGGGTGAGTGGGAGAAAAGGCAGAATTAGTCACCGAACTAACTCCTGCCCCTTCTCTAGCTGCTTTTTGCTTTTAAGGAAATGAAGTCATAGCCACGTGCAGGGTAACCCAGAAATACAAGCTCCTGCCAAGTCACTTGTTTACCCAAAGCTTAAGGGAGGTGATGGTTGTTTACATGTGCCCAAAGCTTAAGCAATCAGATTATGGGAGAAGGAAGGTGGCAAACGTCTCAGGCCCTTCCAGAGAAAAGCTCCTCACAACAAGAACAAGATTTCCCAGCACCTTGATGGGCCTGGGAGCACCCAAGGCACCCAGCACTGTTGCTGCAAACCACAGCTTGAATTTTGTGCTGGCTTCCACAATGGTAAAGCAAATTAGAACCACCTTTTGCATGGAACCTTGCTGGCTCCTTCCATTTGAACTTTATTTTATTTTATTTATGGGGGAGAAATTAAAACAAAGGAAAAGGAAAAAGTCCAACGTAGAAGTCACACCAGAAGCATGAGCAGAGCCATAAATTTTCTGACTGTCCTGTGTTTTATAACCACAAGAACATTTTTCCTTTTAACCACTCTTTCCCTAGATGCATGGGAGCAATGAAATAGGAACTATGTTGCAGTGGTTGAACAGCTATGGACGTCTGGCAGGGACATTTGAAAAATTACTGCCTAGAAAGATGTTTGGCTTTATTTGGGATATAATCGTTTTTCTTAGTAAGTAATAGGAAGATGCAATTTATGCACAATTTTGGTGGTGTTCTGTTAGCATTTTACCACTGTTGTAATCAGTGCCCTGAAAATTCACGTGTGTTGTAACGTTCTTCTTTGTATCATTAGCTCTACTACTGTTTGATTTGCAGTGTCGTCCAAAAGTGGCATAAGAAGTTAAGATGATATTCTCATTGCATTGCCATTGACCCTCAATTGTCATAATACAGCATCAGAGACCTAGAGCTTAATTTTTATGTGGTGAAAAATGCAAATTTTGGAACTAGCAGAGATCTGCTTCCCATCAACTGCAGTGGAACCCACCATATCCTGTAACAGTTTCAATAAAAAAGGTAAGAAGCTCAAAGTGAGGAGAACCCCCCAGAGGACCTTATCTGCCCCCTTGTTCTTTGCTAGGATCTTTCCTTTGGGAGCAAGCAGTAAGTTATCGCCTAAGATCTTCACCTATTCTGCAGCAAACCAGAGCTTAGTCCTGAAGTAAATAGAAAAACCCTGTGACTGGGAAGATCAAGTTTCCTCCGATGACCACGACTTGGAAGACTAATTAGTCAGCAGCTCTGAGGCCAAACCATAAACTATATTCCCTTGCTGACCTCAGCTGCTCAAACGCAGCTCCCAGCATAAACAACTTCAGGAAAAGCAACTTGCCCAATAGGAGCCGGTGCGTTTACTAGATCAGCATCTGCCCTTGCGCCCATTGCTTCCTTTTTGGTAAATTGAGGAACAAACACTCTGCAAAAGACACTTTGCTGGGAGCTTCATGGCCTGATAAGGCAACGCGAGTTCATTTGGGAGACTTGACATGACATATGTTAGCTGTGGCGTTCTTAATGAGCAAGGCAAATGAATTGCCCGCTCTTTCTAGTGTCAGGCTGGTTTTCTTGGTTCAACTACTTGACTCTCAGTCTGTCAATTTTGTGGGGGGAAAATTGCCATTTAGGAAGTGGCGTTTGCTTCTGTTAAGATAGAACTGATTATTGCTTAACTTCAGTGTCCTCCACTGTCCAGCTTGCTGAGCACAAAAAAAAATTTTAAAAAATTGGAAAACATTAAGGCTACTTTGCAAAATACGGCAAGGCAGTATTATTGCCAAAACTAGTGATTGAAATGTGGAGTATTTTCCTTATTTTCCCTTCTTCTCTTCCCCAAAGCCTGAAAATAATAAACATTTCTATAGGAGAAAAAAAAAAGCTTTAAAATGAGCACTATTTAATTGACTGTTATTCAGATGAAAAATTTGAGCTATGTACTGTAGAGTACTTGGTGAGAAAAGAGTGGCACTTAGGACTGGAAATGTTTGGGCTTCTGTAGTCCTGCAGAAACCTATAGTATTAGAAAAATTGGTTTCTAATCAGAATGGGCAGCCAGCGTTGAAATCTCGAGGCATATAAACGAGCAAAATATTCTGAAGAGGTTTTCAAATCAGGAATGTCAACATGAAATATGTGAACATTGCCTATCATAATAAAGCTGCCTAATATGTCAAAGTTTTCATTTTGAATTGACCCGTTGGGATAACAAAGCACTTCATTTTGAGAAGTTGGCTTTACTCCAAAGTTCTCCCAATTGGAAAATTTAATAAAAAAATGATATTTTCCTTTTGGAAACCTGTTCACTTTAGCCTATCTGAAATTCTCTGAAGGATTTTTTCTCTTTTTTTTTTTCTTTTTAATGAAACCTTCAACTAATATCTGGGAGGTTATAACAACCCCCCTTTCCAGGTTGCTATGGTGTCCATGCTACCTTTTTATCTTCCTATAGATTTCATGTTTCTTTAGCATTTGGAAATAATTTTGTCCCCAGGAGTGATCACAGCCTATTACAGAGGAGATAGATTCTGTGTGTGCTCAGGAAACTTTTGTTCTTATTCCTTCGTTTTTCGGAGACCAAAGCAAACTTTATTATAAGCTAAATGTCTGGACTCTTAAAAAAAAAAAAAAGCTCTTAAAGTGAGCTCTTTGAAAGGGTTTAAAGGTTTTCCAAAGGCAAAAGGGAGCCGAATCTCCAGATGATAAATACAAGAAGAGTCTAGTGGAAAAAGTCAAGGGGGAGAGAGAGAGGAAATAGCTGTGAAAACACTTTTTGAACAAATAGCTGCACTTTAACTTTGTATTGCAAGGTTGCCTGGATACACTGGAAGAACAGGGATCCTTCTATATATATTAGCTAGTTTAGTGTTTACTGTTCGGAGCTGGAATGTAACTCTAGGCACTATTTACAAATGTTTGGGATGAAGCAGTTCCAGAAAACCAAACAAAGAGGGGAGAGAGGGAAATCATCCCCAAACTCTTTGTTTCTGTTTTCCCAATCATGTTGCTATGTATCATCTAAAATAGTAGGTAGGTAACAGCTTATATAAACTGAGGTGGAAGAACGGGAAATTTATAGCGACTAATGTAAATTTAGAATAGATGGGAACAGAAGAGTCTGCAGAAGAGGAACCTGCATGTGATGGACAAAGATGGACCAACCCAGCTCAGGATCAAGGAATGCGGACAGGGAGCTGCAAAGGAAGGTGCCCAAGCCGAGTGTCTCATGGGTTGATGGAAGGATGGAACATGCTGGACTGGGAAGCAGGAGACTTCCTGCCCGGCCCTGTTTGGCTGTGATGGGACATGAGGAATGGCCATCAAGAGTTCCCTTGGTCCTCCTCATGGAGATGCATCATCTGTGCTGTGTTCTGCAACAGCAAGGGTGTCTGCATATGGTCTGTATGGGATCATGGCTGTGAAAGCTGCTGGAAAAATGTGATTTATGATTTCCAGGCAAATGGGAAGTTTGTGACAGTCTGTCATTTCTCAGAGGTTTATTTCAGTGTCTGATTCCAGGGAGCGAGTGCTCTGCATCCTAGGAAAAGGATGTCCCAATCAATCGGGAATGCGGATTATGAAATGATCTGAAGGATGGAAGGGATAGTCCTTTCCAAATCAGACTAGAGAGTACTGTTCCTTTGTGAGAGATCCTCTGATCTTTTCAGTTACATTCTGCTTTATGTGATTGTATCTAACTGTGGAGAGGGCAGGAAGTATTTCCAAGATGCAAGATACTCTTTTTGATCTTGGTATCCTTTTTTCTTGGGCTTGAAACAGTTCCATTTAATGTTCCATTTAATCTGCCTTTGTTCACTGATCTTCCTTGGTCTGGAAAGGAACATGTTCTTCCATCTAGCTCTTAAATTCACACTTTGAATGGAGGTTTTTTCCTTTTTTTCCCCCAGCCTTTGATACAGGAATTTCAGGGTCACATGGGAACTGGGCGATTGGTTCTTGCTGTACATGTGTGATTCCACAGCAGGCAGGACCAGGCAGTGGGTGAATTCCTCGTGCTCCAAAGCTGCAGATCCCACCACCTGAGGCACCGTGAAGCAGCGTGAGCTTTTTCCTGCAGTGCAAAGAACCAGAGGGGGCAATGTTGCATGTTAACTACTTCATTATTTCTTACAAATCTCAGGGATATGGGATTTTCAAAGCCCCCAGACAGCCAGGCTTTTAAAATTTCTTTGCAAAACTGAAACTGAGTCAAAATATGTCCCTCACTCAGAAGAATAGATTGTCAAAGGTGGAATACGACTGTCATGTCTCGCACCTGCAGGCCTTGAAGAGTTTGAAAATGGGATCAAATGTATATTCTGTGTAGAAAGACAGAGCCCCCTTCACCTGTCCCCTCCGTGCCATGCATTTGGGTCTGAACATTATTCTCCTAACAAGCCCTGCCTGTTGGCAGGACATCCTGGGAGCCTGTGCACATGGATTGAGTTCCTGGAGCTGCAGCTCAGTCCTCCGGCGCTCACTGAGGAGGAGTTTGGTGTCTACGTGGTGCTGGGGCTGCCTGGTGCTGGGATCCAGCCCTTTCTTGGTCTGTCATGGCCTTGCACGCTCCTTCCTGGAGCCCCAAGCCTGTTGCTGCCTCCTGTTCTCTGCTCCATGTGCAGAGTCCAAGGCTTCATTTGTCTGCCTAGGCAAAAATGAGAGAGGATGAAGAGATTCAAGAAATCAGCACCAAGTGCCATGTTCATGTTGACCTCATGGCCACTAACAGCACGTGTTTTACATCCAGCATCTCAGCTGATATTACATTGATAATAAAGAGTTTTTATTTGTATGCAGATGTTCGCGCCGTGCAGTATCCCAGCGCTACAGAAGATGTTCTAATGAAAAAAGTACAGCCAAGAAAGCTGTGCACTGTTTATTCTTGGGGACTTTGGAACATGAAAGTGGGTTTTTATTGTACTGTAATGCAGGCCATTTGGACAAAGGAAATTGGGGCACATGCAACATGCTCAAAGTGCTACTGCAGGTTAGGGAAATAATCAAGAGGAAAAGGTGAGCTGGGTCAAGTAACGGCTCCTGGTTAATGCTTTGGGAATTCAAGTCAAAATCTGCTTTCCTCTGCTTTCATCTGAACAGATATTTACCCCTTATTGTATCAGCTGAAACGTCGGCCTCCCAAAGTTCACATCACCTTGCGTGCAAACTCACCCAAAGAAAACTGCAGCCGTAGCCAAGTCAGAAGGAGAGAAAAATGAGGGGAAAGGAAGCAAGATAGAAAATATAAAAGGAATGTGTTTGGGGGAACTCAGGAAAAAAGTGTTCTGTGTTAGCCAGTGAATCTTAAACAATATTAACTTCTTAGCAACAATGATTCTGTTTTGTTTAACTAACAAAGGATATTGTAAGCAGATACGTGCATCTGAGGCAGATAAGGTTTGCATTGGATAGCTCTTTTATTGGCTTGGCATTTGACAATTAAGTTGAATTTAGCTATGGGATGAGAATTATGCATATTCGCTTCTAGCTGAGGCGGAGGTTAGACGTAAGGGTCCCAGTAATTTTCCAGTCCCTTGCTGAATTTAAATCTTAATAGAATGGGGCCCAGCCTGTCATCTTTATGTTTTCATGCCAATCGCAACAGAGTGGGGAACCAAAGGGTAGAATTTAACCTGTCTCTTCCTCTCAATAGAAGTGTAGCACTTTTGTACTTGCATCTCTTTTCTATCCGAGATCGCAAAGCACGTGAGAAGGAAGCTTGAATATTCTGTTTTTGTCAGAGGAAAACCAAGGCATGCAGCAATTCAGTCACCATTCAGCCTATGATGTCAAAGCAACAAACTGGTTCCTTGTACCCCACATAATGAAGTGTAAAAACGCATCCTCTGTGAAGTCCTGCATTTAAATGCTATAACTCTCTAGGGAAAAAAGAAAAGAAAAAAAAAGAATAAAAAAGGAATAAACCGAGGCACAAAGATGTGGAAGGGCTGCTAGCTGCTGTTGTGCAGGAAGGTGGTGGCCGGGATGGGAGCAGAACCCGGGAGTCCTGGATCCTGCCCCGTGTCTAAGTGCTGCAGGTGCCTCCTGCTCGGAGCAAGCACGTCCCTCTTGCTCTGAGGGCAAGGTGCAAGCGAGGTAACTTCTCTGAAAATGGTTTGACCTCTGTTTTTAGGGCAGCTCCCAGTCACGTGCAGATAAACTGGCAGTTCTGCTTGTGTCTCCGCTGCCTTCCTGAGCTCAGCTGGCAATGGGCTGGCCCCACTGTCCCAGCGTTGCCTCTTCACCCCGGGCCACAAGAGACCAGATTACACAGGCCGGGAGGTTAAACTGCTCTTTTGCTCCTTCACCTCTATGTCGTAGCTCAGGTAGGAAAATGGGACAAATCTGGCCAGGTTTCCCCTGCCCATGAAAGGCTTTTCTTTCAGAAAGGAAGAATAAAAGCCACTTATCTGTGCTCAGAGTCTTAAATAAGGAGAGGAATTCATTCCTTAGTAATCAGGAAAATTAAATAAAGCGGAAGAGACAGAACACAAAAGTCTAAATTTAGTTATTAAGGGAAAAAAACAGTCATATTAAATTCCTGGATTAGGTATACAAGAAAGACATGCCTTTCATGGGAAAATGCAGTCAGCTGTGACAGTACAGGGAATTCTGCTGGTCCATGTGAATGTGAACACCACACATGCATGCACCCAGATTCTACTGAGTCACACACTTGGACCAGCCCTACAATTTCCCAAACGGAGCTGAAATAGCTGGCCTTTTCTTAGCATCTCATCCCAAGCCTGTAAAACTGTGCTCCTCCCATAATCCCAGCACAGATTTCCGTGAAACTCTAGGTCCCAGCTTGTCTGACAGCATATGCTTCAGCGTAATATTGGTCATGTTCCTACTGACCCTGGAGCGGGATGGACTGGGAAGCTTTAGAAGATGTATCTGACTGAACTGCTTCAGTTCCTCAATTATTAATACAACTTGCAGGCAGGCTCTGGACACTTGCTGTTTGCTTGCCTGCATAGGAAAGGTGTATATTAACCCATCCCATGGGGATTTGGTGAGGATTAGTTAATATCTGCAAGGAATTTGTGGACACGGAGCCTATCAAGTGTTGTGAGCCAGTTCCTTCCTACTAAACTTGCATGACCTGATAAAGGATTCTGTTTTTCTTCTCTAATCTACATATCATAATACAACAACCTTCTCCTGTTTGGCTTTCCCTATCTTCAGCTGCTGGGCAGGAATGGCGAGGGCTGAACTCCATTCCTCATGATGATTTGCTTTTTTTGTTGTTGGATTTGTTTCTTTTTTGGAGGTTGTTTCCTGTCAAAATAAGAAAGAAGTGTGAGGAGGGGAAACCTGCCCAGAAGAAGTGTGTGATGCTGCTGAGCTCTTGAAACAGGCAGATCATTGCTGTAGAGGAGCAATGGCAAAGGATACAGGCGTTCAAGCCGTGCACCTGCAGCAAAGACCTTGCCAAGGACAGAAGTGACGGTGACTTCAGGTGCATTTCAGCCTGGTACCTCCACCTTGCAGTGCTGTTGGTTTTTGCAGAGTAAAATAAAGCTGCTGCATGTCATGGTCATCATGGAGCTATATGAGTATTATGCTGTTCTAGCATCACCTATGGAAATCATCATGAAGATGCTCTGCAGTTATATCTTTAGCTCATCTTGCTTCCAATTCATCAGTTGCAAGTGGAGGAGGTAAATAAGGGTATTGTGAGTGGATAGTGGTTCTGTAACAGCAGAAGACAAGCTCAGACAGTCCGTGAGCTCCTTGCGGCCCTGGATTCCTAAAACACAGATTGAGTAACAACTATAAAGGGCAAGGGAACTCGCTGGATGAGACGGGGTAAATGACAGTTCATAACTCATAGCCCAAGAGTAATGATAGGTATGCCAGGCTCTGGCTGCTATCAGCTGGCACAGGCTTTGGTGGAGCTGCACTCATCTACAGCAGCTGAGGAGCTGCCCCTTCCTTTAAAAAGTTAGAAGTTTTATGCACCTAAAATACAGTATTTTTTTTAATTGCCTTTTAACCCAATCTTGACCCAAGTTAGTTGTCAGCATCACTTGCCTGGGGAATGATTTCAGACTAACAGATTTCCATACTAGTCTTGGACACTACACTACTATTTTGCTTTTATTCTTCAAAACTTCATTTAGTTTTTCCCAATTTGCCACCTCTTGGCTTCCCTAACTCCCCTCTTTCATGGTGATGTGCTTAGCAAGCCTTTGCCAGGCTTGCTGCTCCTCCCCCTGCCCATCTGGCTGTGCCACTCACATTCAGACTTTATGTCCTTCCCTATAAATCCAGCTCATTTTTGGCTTTCTTTTTGCCCTGTGGAGTTTTTGCCTATTTCTGGCCCATAGCTCCTAGGAATAAACTGAACATAGAGATGTGTCCTGCCTCTGACCAGCAAAGCTTCCCGTTTCCACATATATATATATATATATGTATATTCACTTTCATTAATATCATATTCTAGTTAAAACTTTGTTCTGATTTACATTCTACTTTCTGGTTAGCATGAGTGCTTTACAGTGATTCTTCTATTTAATTTTTTTATAAATTATTCCCCTCATTATAGATATCCCCTCATTAGATATAACCATATATTACTCAGAAACATCCGTCTGCATTCTCCTAGGTTCAGGGCTTTTTTTCTCCTTTCCCCCATGAACAGCTTCTGAATTGCTCCTTCTTCTCCCTTCTCTCTACCTACCTCCTGATTAGCAATTATCATCTCTGAATTTAATTAGTGCTCTCTCTTAGCCTACCATTAAATCAGTCCACTAGGAGCGAAGTGCAAGGAAGAGCCTAGAGCAAGGCACACGTTTGATCAGACGAATGGATGGCAGTAAGCATTGATAGAGAAATGGTTATTATCAATATACTCCTGTCCTGGGGGGAGCATTGATGGGATCCAAAGCCAGGCAAAATGAGACATGAATGTTTGCTCTCAGGTGACATCTTCTGTAGATAAATCTGGATTAAGCTGCAATAAATTTATAGCCCTGCCTGTTAAAGCTGTCAGCAAAGAGGGTAAGGATTCCAGCCAAGATGTAACACAAGAATGGATTAACATCTCACAATCTCCCTGGGATAACACAAACTAGAATCTAGCTGCATTCCTGAGACAGAAGTAGGACGTCTGAATGCTGGAATGCAGTTTGTCATCAAAGCATAATCCTGAATTAAAGATATCTTGGAGGTTCTGGACCAATATAAATGGATGCATTGAAAACCCTCTGAATAAGAATGAAAGAAGAGATGGAGCCTAAAAGATTCTTAGCTTGGATTTGCTGTGTATTTTGGTCTTGGGTGCTGGCCAGATCAGTGTCAGTACTAAGATCAGTGTTGTGCTGCATTTCCATGACAATCAATAGATTGCCAGGGCAGATTCTGTATGTTCAGCAAAGCAGCAGGTGCCATTTGAAATGGATTATTCTCTGCCGCCTCTCCACATGTGCCTGGTGTATGTTCCATTATTTATATTCTCCCCAGATGGATCAATAGATATATCAATCTACAGGCTTTTTTTTTTGCTCCCTCATCATAATTATCAGAGAACTGGCTGACTCTGTTATATTTTATATGTTTGTTTACTGCTGTGTTATGCTTTTAATGTCTGCAAGTTCACCCAGGAGTCAAAACAGTAGCTAATCTGGCTCATCTGTATCCATATTATCTGGAAGCTTTAGACCAATACTTTGTGAATGAAGACACGTACTCTAACAGATAACATTTCCTCTTGCCATTAGGGGCCATGTAAGGTTATCTCACAAGTGCAGCATGAGCATTCAGATGTCAGTGGAATATAAGAATCCAGAGCACAGGGGAATAATAATAGTTTGGACATTGTGGCCTCCTCCTTTTGATATAGCTAAGAGCAATGAGTGAGAGGACGTGAGGTCATGTAGAAAAATCCCAGTGCTCCAGATCTGGCAGCCTCGGGATTCCTGCAGAGCAGCATCCCCTGCACAGGCATTGCTGGCGCTTTGGGAAGTCCTGCTTTTGTTTCCCCCTGCTTTGGCTTAAAGCAGATGGTGAGGGAGCAAACCCAAGTTTCTGGGGCAGCAAAGGTGGAAGAAGGGCTTGCTTTTTTGCCACTCGCTGTCAATAGATCGTATGGGCAAGGAGAATGCTTCAGACCCACACAAAACTCCGGGGCCATGTTAAGGTGGCAAGTTAGAGGCACCATCACCGAGCCCTGAAGTGCTGATTCAAGGAAAAAAAAGCATTAAGGCAGTTTTGCACGGTTGTTCAGTGGGAAGGGCTGAGGACACATTTCCCTGCTTCTCTATGGAAGGCTTTACTTACAAAAGCCACTGTGGCTTGTTGGAGGTTTAAGGGAGGAAACAGCGGATTTTTTATTCTGTGGTCACGTCCTGGGAAGGGTTTGGCAGCAGACAGGCCCTTGCTGGAAAACTGCAGGGTGATGGAGACAAAGCCACACAGGCAACATGGGGTGAGCTGAAGGAAACTGTTAGGCTCATACTGAAAACATGGAAAGCAAGTTTGACAGTTGTGTCTCTATTTGTTTTTATTTCTTTTCCTGGTTTTATGATTTTCTCTCTAAAATGGATTGTTTTTCTGTTCAGAGATTGGTCACGAGGAGCAGATTTTTCAATGACCAATTTAGAGGACAAGTCCTTTACTTTATGGTTCTCTATTTCAGGATCAGCACTATATAATCCAGCCGTCTGCTTGGATTACAGTTAGATTAAAAGCTTTCAGCACATCTTGTTCCCTAATTCCAAGTATCATTGCAAGGAACTTCCCAGGCTGGGAATTCAGTTTGCAGCACAACTGAGGAGTGGACTGAGTGCTGAGGGGCAAAGTGTGATGCACGTAGACAAGATCCAACAAGCCTGAGGTTCTCCAGCTGCTTCTTGTTCACTTGCATGTTCAAGCACAACCCAACCACTACCAACAACTAGAGACTTGTATTCTCCAATAATTCTTTTTGTCCTCCCTAGATTTTGGGACTTGACCTTTGTATGCACTGGCTGTAGATTTGCCAAGCAAGCAGTTTGGTAGCAAACTAAGTGGAAATAATTATTTTAATTAGTATAATTGGATTACACCAAAGTATTTCTGGGGACTGTTGTTCCACTTCAGATAAATTTTTCAAGCTGTTGTGGCTACATGTCACTCCTAAATCAACTTATTCTAGAGGGGTTTAGGCAGGGAGAGAAGATTAGTCAGAAAAGTGCTTGATTTTTCTCACACCAGATTTGATACTTAATCACACAGCATAGCATGGATTGCAGGAGCTCTTTACTAGGACTGCACATAGCTTTGCCAAGTTGTCATCATGTGCACCTTGCTTTCTCAGAGAGTCAGAAGGTTAAAAATATTTTCTTAACCTTTGTTTCTTGCTTGTCATCAAGAGCTGAAATCCAGTCACCATCAACTGGGCAGATAAAGCCAAGGTCCCCTGTGTGTGAAACCTGCCCTTTCAACAGGTACAAGTCATTGATCCATGTCCGAAGTGCTGAAGCCCTCACTCAGCATAAATTATAGGGATAAAGAGTGGACATGCAGTTGAGAAAAGGCTGAATAATTGAGTGTCTAGTGAAATAGATGCATCTCAGAAGATATTTAACTGCAACTAATTACTTCTGCTTTCAATTAACAGGGGAAATAGCTAGCAAATCATCAATGTTACTTCCCTCCACAGCATTTTCTTGAGGCAACCTTCCATCACATTATGTACTTGTCAGCATGCTTTAGCACTAGCACTTGGTATGGTTATGTATCTTCTGCTGAGAAGAACTGTGATTCTCACCAAGGAAACCCACGGAATACAATTAATTCATTTACTGCAGCATAATCCCTCACACTTCAACAGATCAACATTTGCTACTCAACATTTGTTGGTGAGATCAGTCAGCATCAACTGTGGGCAAACCCAACTAGAATTTCAGCATTGGTTTAATTCCTTGGCTTCTTTCTGAGTGTTGTTCAAGTTGAGATTGACTTTGACTTCCAGGTGCACAATCTTTTCATTCCTGTAGTCTTCTAAATGAAATTATAATGGATGATATTGCTAATACCTCCTACCCTCAGTGATATGATTACAGGTTATTCAAATACTACCTTGAAGTTAGATTGTGATGGCAGAGTAAATGTTTGGTGAAGATAAGTAGCTGGATGATAAAACTAATGCCTACTGGTTATCCAAGGAAGTACAGCAGGGAAAATGGGCTGGAAGAAATGATAGGATGGTTTCTTTACATGGAGATAGGGCACTATATTAAACATGCTGAGCTTGGGGTACCTGTGGAGCCCCTCTTTTTATCGCATCCTTAATGTGCAAGTGAACGTGGTTAAAAGAGAGTGGAATGTTTTAAGCAAATGTTGTTGACCTAGATTTTCAAAATGGGTGAGCTTGAGGACACGGATCATCATTTTCTGCCTTCACAGTTTCTATGGAAACTACTACTTTGGCGACAGATAAAAACTTGTAGTGGTTCAAGTAAGAAGAGGCAGGAAGCGCTAGGGCAGAGGATGTGTTACAGAGCTCTAATGCAAGCTGCTAAGGAATAAACTTTGAACACAAACACAATAGTGATAGTAGAGTAACAAAAATGCCAGTGCATTGATAGCTAAAATGATATTAAGGGATATGAAAGTACAGACCGAGCAGAGTACAACCTTGTTCTTATAGTCAATAGAGTTAATCTGAGTTCACAGTGAAATAACCGAGATCAGAGTCTGATTTTCTCTTTGGGGATGAATAAGCAGGGCTCGAACCCCAAATTTCAAAGGTGATGGTGCTGAGTGAGTTTGCAAAGAGCACCAAGCTGAGCCAGGTCTGGGCATAAGGCACCTGTGGTAAAAATGCATGTCTGCCTTGTGAGCATGTTACCCCAGTGCATGCCTAGGCTACTGCATGTGTTACACTATCCCCGTGAGTCTGCCATGAATGGGGTCAATTCATCATGAATTATTATAGCTGCAGAATTGTATTAGTATTTAACTAGTCCTTCTGGCTGGTATTTTAAATTAATTTGTGCTGCAGGCTGGAATCTTCTAAGGACTTAATGGGATGCAATCAGCAGCCGTGGTGCATTGATGGTCACTAACCCCATTTTTAAAATGCCAAACTTTCCAGCAGTGCTTCCAAACAGGTGCCCATGGGTTTCTTAAGGCTTTGCCACTTGACTTGCTACTACAAGCATGGAGTTAATTGGATTTGGGCTCTAGAGCCTTTTAAGGAAGAAATGCAAGACAAAATACTTAATTTGGTTCCTAATGCATGTGGGGTGAAGAGTGGAATCTAGACTTGATAGATCCATTATTAAAATGAATGCACATTTCTGTTAAATGCAAAATGGTTTTGACTTTTTCTCTGCCCATGAAAACCCAGCTCATCTTCACATTTTCAAACCAAAACACTTTCCTTTTCCTCCGATTTAGCTTTAATTTTGTTGCACCGCTTATAATTTAACATCTTACAAATGTCATGTCATAGTGTTAAGTGGAAAGTGGTATAAAAATTTAGATAGATTCTTGTCATAATAAAAGATTTCAACATAGCCAGACTGCAAATTACTGAGACAGTTGGCCATTAGCTAGAGAATAGAGAGCTTTAGCTACGATTCTGGCCTCTTCTGTCATGGAATTCTGGACAAGGTATTTGATATTCTTCTCCAGTCTGTATTTTCCAATCTGTAAAGCAATATGTTGATATCTGCCCCTTTATAAGTAATTACTTTGAAGTGTAAGGGTGAAAGGTTTGTATGTGTAACTTTATCTGTAACTGTTTATTATTGTGCAAGTGATAGGGCTCACTGCAAGCCAGAGGCTCTTGAGGGATGCTGTGGTGTGGCAGTAAGCAAGCCCTGGGCAGGTACCTTGTGTAGCCTGAATTCAATTTCTGTAGAGCTGAATCAGCTGTGGAGAAGAGGGCAAGGGTCAGTACTTGCTTCCCTCTGCTTTTTTGCTTGCAGATCTGTCGTGGTCATGTAGGTGGTACATGGGGAGTGTAGGACAGAAGGGAGTCACTGCAGCCTGTGCAATACAAGCATTTAACCAAAGAGGCAGAGTTGGCATAAAGACCAGATTTGCATCAAATTGAATTAAAAAGCTGGAGTGTAAGTCTGCCAAGCTTCGTATCAGTGTCCCAGAGTTTAAAATCAGTGGCAGTCCTCGGTCGCTGTATTGCACTCTGCTGGGAGCCAGCAAAACATGAGATGAGTTGTAAAGACCTTTGTGATGCTGGTAAGATTTTATGGAGCTGTCAACGAGCGTTACTTAGTGGATCATTCTGAAGTCATCTGCAGCTCCGGGAGCCCCATCACCCACCTAAACCAAGACCACAGACCTGGACACTCGTATGCAGGGAGTCAGCTGTGCCCCTGCACATTTGCTTGTGAGATGCTGTTTGTGGCTAGGATCATAGCAGTGAATTCAGCACCCACCTTTCTGCCTAACTCCTGGTAACAGGTGACAAGATAATCTGGGCTGGAGATAAGGAGCTGGCCTGTGAAAAACAGGGTCAAATGAGGACTGCTGTGCCCTCTGCTTAGTGCACGATGGCCTTGCCTTGCATCTGGAGCCGCGTGCAGCTCACCCTGTGCCTCAGCTCACTGTGCTGCTGCTCCTGTGTGCCACAAATTCTGACTCTGCTGGAGACTCGGGCCTAAACCTGAGATCCAGCCTCCTTCCCTCCTCCCTTGCCCCAGAGCAAGAGCAGTTGGGAGCTGGATGCCGTTTCTGTCCTCTGTTATGTCTGTCTGAACTAGACTGGAAGTTCATTGGGGAACAGGGCAGATGCCAGGTTGCATCAGGCCAATAGGCCAGTTGGTCTGTTAACCTGGCAGTGGCCAGACCCTGGTGCTTTTGTTGGTGTGATCGTTTATAAAGCTGTCTGGGGTTTAAAGAAAGCATAATAATAGGACTAGGGCCAGGGTGTTGCGACTGAAATGTCCCACGGAGTGGGTAGGTGGGGACCAGCCTGCTTTAGGGAGATGTTTCTTTCTAACATTAGACAGTCTCACTGCCTAAAACTGTGAGGATTTTTCCCTTACTTACTCTTTAATCTAGCACAGAGAGGTCACTTGAGGGGACTTTTATTTATCTTTGAGCTTTCAAAGGATCGTGAAAGCACAGAGCACCACAGAAATAAAATAACCTGCATTTGCTTAGCATTAAGGAGTATGTGGAGTTGTAGAGTCACCTGGACTGCCCAGAACGGCCTCGCACTCGGTCCCTGTTTTCATAATTACGTGTGCATGCTTATTTGTAAAGCTGGGTTGCTGCGTACAGCCTTCAGCATCAAATGCTGCATCTCATTCCCTTGAGCTGTAGTTACAGTATAAATCATGTATGTATATATACATGTGCATATGTGTGTGTGTGTGTATATATATGTATATATAAAGAATGTTGCTAAAGCTGACCTGGTAGTGCAGCTGAGTGCCTAGATGGCAAAGGAGCAACAGAGACACGAAGACATGATAGAGGAGAGCACTGGTCCACAGGGGCACTGCAGAGGCTTAGCTGTTCCTGTGCTGTATCCATTCATGTTAGCTGTCTTGCAGTGTTATCTTTTTTCATACGTCTTGATGTTTCCATAAAATCACTAATTCACCTCTTGCTTTTAAACTTTATTAGCCCTTTGGCTTGACCAGAGGCATCCTATAAGGCTGGTCTTCACCATCAGCATCTGGAGGCCCCTTAGCAAGGGGGATGTTCCCGTCCTCACTGCTGCTGCTCCCACAGAGCCAGCTGCTGGAGATGCTGGAATACCCACTTCTTCTCAGGGACGTAGCTGCCCTGATATTTTGGAAATGGGACTTTTAAGTGTACCAGGATAATGAAAGAGTGTTGGTTTACTGAAGCACCTCCGATGTCAGCCATTACACCCATAGGCAAAAGGGATTCATGCAACACGTGCCCTGCCAGCACTGGAATCTTCCAGGAGCGGGAATTGGTTAGTCCTGGCTTCTCCACTTTACCAGTGACACAAATGCCTGCTACCCAAAGGCGATTTAGGAAGAAGCCCATCATGATAATATTAAGCAAATATCAAAAACAACATCTTATGACCAAATATTATGAAATCAGCAAACCACAAGAATAGCAGAAGTTGCTGGGGCAGATTCCTCCTTTACTTTCATGTGACTGTATCTGATCGAGCCTGACCTGCCAATTTTTTTGGAAGGATGTTGCCGTAGCTGGGGGGTAATACTAGTGTATCTCTCTCATCTGCTAGCATGGATGCAGTAAGGGAACTGTACACTGACAGGAGGCTGGTGCAGGGTATGTAACTTACTGATATGTCTCTCTGAAACAGAGTGCACAGGATGATCTTGTCTCAGTTTTCGGAACTCTGCCTCTGGGGAACCTTTAGGAACTGGACATTGTGTTGTTATTATTTATTCTGAGAAACAAGTTTTTGCTGTTGAAGGAAGCTGCCTAGCTTCATACTTGACAAGGAAAGAGAGTACCTGACCTTCTTTATAAAGCATCTAATGTGGAGATCATCCTTAATGATCCTCAGGGTTTGTCCTGTCAGGTGTGCTGTGGAAGCTGTGAGCGTACCCCAGGCTGCGGTGATGCAGTGGGGTGTGCGGGAGCCCCTGGGGAGGCCCTGGCAGGTGTCTCAGAGGACTGTGGGATCAAAAATCCCTCTTCTGCTTTCCCTTCGCTTCCAGAGATGAGTAACCAAGAGCTGAGTGGTATCTCACATAATCTGCTAATGCTGTCTGATGTCTTGCTCCCAAATCTGATGTCTTGCTCCCGATGCCGCTGCCCTGGACAGAAGTGAAAGAGCTGGCATGTGCCCTTGGCTCTTGGCCCATAGGAAGAGGGCTGGCTCCTGTGCATGGACCCAAGGCCCACATGGGGCAAGCGTCGCATTCCCTCAGAGTCCACACCTAGGCAGACAGTCCAAGTGACAACTGAGCAGTCACAACCACCTCCAGACTGCCCACTGCTTCCATGAAGCTTCCATGAAGTGGGATTAGCTACATGGTAAGGGCAGAAAGGCGATAAAAAACGAGCAGCAGTTTTGTAAGGGAATTAACTGTGTGTGTGGGAGTCCCTTGCATGGCAGTGACGCTTGCCCTCGCTAGCAGCTGCTGATGCAAATCCTCCAAGACCACCCTCCTGCCGATATCAGGGCACGATAGGATCTAGCATCTCTTGACATCTAAATGTTTGGGCTTAATGTTGTAATTCTCCATGAACACACTGTAATTTGACTTTCTCTTTTAGGTTGGGGGGGCTTTAGAGCGGAATATCTTTCATCTGGCACTGCCAAAAACCCACTGGGTGCCCGAAGTGAATGGAAAGTAGGGGCAGGCAGTCAGGAACAACTGCACTGTGATCAGGTTGTAATCATCTGGGTGATGTCATCGCATTGGAAGTTCAGGTTATGGAGCAATGCACATTTGCTATGTTTTCCCAGAAGATCACTAAGTCACTAAGGACTTTGGTATGTCACATTAAGTGCTTTGAGTCAGTCTCACCTAGAATTGCCCTGTCTAAACATCCATCATCTGATGCTGTCATGGGTGTTTTGGAAATGCCCTCTCCTAAGCGATTGTTAAACCACCTTCCTTTTCATGCCTGGAATTTAGCCTTGTCCTGATGAACTAGAGTCCCATTCAGCACAGCCAAGGAGGAACAGTTTTATTGTAAATTTACATAACTTGAAATATTAAAGGGCCCTAAAATTGGCAGTGCGGAAAATATGAACGTTACAAACCTCTCAGGCTTCAGCAGAGAGGACAATTTATCCTTGTCTGATGACTCCATGGGGCCAGCAAACAGTGCACAGCCCTGTCAGCTTTTCATGATCCCTCTGATCAATGTGATGAGTTACTTAAGAAATAAAATAACTCCTCATCACCTCGAAGAGGTATTTCAGATCAACTTTAATACACAAACTTAGTCATAGTTTATTGAGTATCTTTGCAAGGGAAGTTACATGGTGGGAAATGGTTCCCTTAAAGTGCAATTGCTTCTACGTTTAAGGAAGGTCTCTGACATTTTAAGGTATTTATTCTAAGTTGTTCTCTTCAGGCCTAAAAGCAACAGTCCAGCTGTCAACTTGCAGCTGACATGTGAGCTGTCAAGTGCAGAGGAAATTTCTTTCTGTCTTCACCAACTAATCACCATGTACCCTGAAGAATGAAGCTTCCTTACTGATTTGTTCAATTTTTCCTGAGATCCAGTGAGTAATTATATCAAAATCTGCATTTTTTTTAAAGAGTTGATTGAGGAATTTCGCCAAAATTTGTATGTGTCTACCAAACTCACTGGGTAATTTTAATGGAGCCTTCTTGCTTTTCCTGAGGCAAAACAAATAAATTACAGATTGCCTTAGCATGGCCATGGCTTATGAGACTGGGAGGAGAGTAGGAACTATAGGAGCTGTAGGGGAAATGAGGAAAGCAGCGTCCTGCTCTGAGGTGCTCTGGGGAAAAGGGACCATGGTCCCACCATTTTGAGTAGCCCTGGCTTATGGCTTATGTTCCATCGGTGATTAACATGAGTTAGAGCTAATAAACACCATCTTATAAATATTTAATGGAGATGAAAGTGAAAGGTCCAGGAAAGGTAAGTTGTTCTTCGCTTAATACATTATCAGGGAAATCACAGGGGCTCCTGGGATTCGGAGATTCCCTCCCAGGTCACCAGTTCAAATCCATCCGGAGAGAGCACTTAGTCACCGCTTCCTTCATCCTAACACAGCCGCTTGCATGGCAGGCTGCTCCGCACGTCCCCAGGGCCCTTGGCTTGGACGCCCTGCACCAGGGCCTGCCTCGGCCCAGCTCCTTCCATGGGCACCGGGGCACAGATCTTCCTCCTCAGGAGGGCTCGTCCATCGGCCCAGGCTCAATTGAGGCAAACACAGGGGTGAGGATGCCCGTGTGGAGTCACCTGGAAGCGGCGGATGGGTTGTAGGCTCTCGTGGTCCCTCAGTCCCCGTGAGGTAACGCGTGGGACAGACCTCCATGCGCAGGCCCGGCGCGGCGGCTCCATGTGCGTGCGCTGGCAAGGCACCGTGGCCGCTTAGGCAACTGTTATCAGATCTGTGTTTATAAATACAAGATTTCGAGCTTGGCTTTAGTGCTTAAATTCGCTAGCGGACGGGCCTTCCTCTCCTCCCCACCCCCCCAAAAAACACAATAACAACCACCACGAACAATCACTGTTTCACCTCTCCCACATTAGCTATTAATAATGTTAATTTACTTCCTTTGAAAGATACCATATGTTCCCCTTCCTGATCCCTCTACAGGCCTAAGAAAAAACTAAGGAAATTAGAGAGACTCCATAACACTGATGGCAACATCCAATGTCTTATCAGGCTTCCTGTTGTTGGGAGTATTGTTTTCCTTTAAAGATTAATATTTACAATGGTTACTTAGTTATCTTAGTTCATTTGGTGACCATTAAAGATTCCAGCCCTGAATGCGATGAATGAACCTCCTTTTATTTGTCCTTGATGACTTGTTTGTCTTGTGCCTCGGCTGGCTGAAAATCAAGGAAAATAATTATTGGGTTGGGCTTTTTACTGCAATTTCACATCAGGGCTCAAAGTGCACATTTTTGTTTGTTTTAGAAGGGGAGCCCTTACCCGTTTTTTCTGCTGAGGCATGCATATTCTCAAATATACATATTATCAGTAGAAGCAAAGTTAAAAAAGGTATTATCTTTTATTTTTCTTAAGCCGCATGTCTCACTTTTGTACTTTTAGGTGCAAAATGCTAGTTTTTCACCTTGCCAAGCCCAGCAACAGCCAGACTGGCTCAAAGTGGACATGGGAAGGGGAGCTGCTGTGCACGTTGCAATCCGGAGTTTCTGTCCACAGGAACCCTCGTGCATCAGCTGAAGTTCAAAGGGGTCCCTCTGCAAGGCATTCGGTGGGACACGGATTGTGGTGTCCATCCAGGCCTCTGCTTCCATACTCACAGAAGCGTTTGTAGGCTTTGCTCAGCAGAAAGGAGCTTTGAAGTGCCCTTGAGTTGCCCTTGTCCCTGCTGAAGAGCAGCAGGAAAATATCCCCATATGCACAGGGATATTAGCAACAGGCCCCAAGAACAAGATGAGAGACAAACATGGCCCATGTTCCAAATGTTTGCAGAATTACAGCATGGTTGGATGTGGATGTGCAAACTGTTCAGGGGTCCTGTTTTTCTCCTCAGCACAGATTAAGGATGCACTTTGCCTTGCCTGGCAGTGGGAGCTACTATGAACATATCTGCAGCTCTCCTTCAAGTGCATTGCCCCTCTCCTCGTGCAGAGCTCCCACAAGAGCACCCGTGACTGAAGTCCCCGGGGCTGCAGAGGACAGGGTGGCACTTGGGGCTGCCTGCAGCCTGCGGGAGCGACCGACGCAGCGGCTGAGATGTGATGATCACGTTTGGCTCCACATGCAAAACACCAGACTCTCCCGAGGAAGCCCATTCTCAGGCACAGACGGTGAATAGAAAACACGACAATTTACAGTCGTGACATTTCCAAGGTTTCTCTCCTTTTCCTCCTCCCCACCGCCATGCTTCTCCTCAACTGTTGCAAAGGGCACAGACCATCGCAGTGTTTTCAGGGGGAGGCAAGATTCTTGCTTTCTTTGCAGACTGCTGTCTCATCCTGAAACTGCACATTTCATGTGCTGGTTTATAATGAATTCATTCTCACTGTGACAGATGTTTCTGATGCGATAAGAAACATGGCCTGGGAGCCAGTGGCGCTGCAGAGCCTCTCATATTCCTCACCTGAATTGCAAATGAGATATTGGTTTCTTATCAGTTAAAAAACATGAGCAACTGCACATATAAATAATATGCTGCCAACTGCCAGCTGTTTGTGCCAATGACATTCTTCTTAAAAGAATAGCTCCCCCCACCATCATCTGCTCTTTTCTCTTTCAGAAAATCTGGAGGTTTTTTGCAAGTGCAGCAGAAGAGATTTTTAAGCTGCACACAGAGCAGTGAAAATGTTATTCCAAAATAACTATGGGCTAGCAAAAACAGTTTCTATTTTTGTGTCTCAGTTAATACCTGGCTCTTTTTGTACTTAACCTCTGCTTCTTCTGCCTTTCTCCCTGCCTGGGCAGGAAGGGGAAAGCATGAGTGTCGCTTTCTGTCTCACGTGCAGTTCTTTTTAGATGCTTTACTGCCTTCCTGCAGGGTTTCAGTTCTTAACGCTGTGGGAGCAAAACGCGTAGTGTTTAAAAATACATCTTTCCTTTCTTTGGAAGTGTTTTGTCTTAACGTTCATGAAAGCTTTTTTAGATACTTTGATTTTTAGGACAAAATTCCAAGAGCTGCAGAAGCCAAGGTTGCAGAAGCAAGCAGGCCTGCTCGCTTGGTAACCTTTGCACTAAGTCTTGCAGTCAACAGGACTTAAAAATACTACGCGGTGAAATTGCCCCGGTAATTGATCTGCTTGACGTTTTATTAGGGCAAAATTGAGAAACACTTTTCAGCATTTTGCCAGCTAGAGGCAGAGATGGATTTCTGTTCCAAATGACCTTCTGGGAGAGCCAGGCTGTGGGGCCGTGATTCATTGGCAGGGCGCTGGTGACAGGCATGTCGCTATTGTTCTGCACCTCGGGTTTCACATTGCTCCTCTTAGATAAGCTGTAACCATTAACCACGCAGGGAGCTACAAATAAAGTGTGATGTAAGAATTAAGCATATTATCTGATTGGCAGCGTGGGGCCGCTCTTCCAGGTTAAGGGTTTGAGCAGATTTTTTTCTTTCTTTTAAACAAAAACTGTGCCTTCTGTTACACTTCTGAGCACATTGTCCTCCCGAAAGATGAAATATTCTATTGGAAGCTGCAATGTGTGTGTTTGTATATATATAGCATGAGCTATTATTAGGTTGGAGCTAGTTTCTGCACAGCGTTAGTGCACGGAGATATTAAGGACAGATTCTGATCTTGGTGGCTATGCTGGAGCTACTGACTAACACCATTAAAACTGTGGATTTTCAGTGTAATATAGAGTTTTCAGATTCACACCAAGATCAGAATCTGGCCAGAGTTTTAATGGGTTTGGAGGAATAAAGGAGTTTGGCAGCCTCAGCTTGATCTTAGTTTCAGTTGAAGATTACATATCAATTTCTAGAACCATTATTTGGGACTAATACCAAGGCAAATGAATTTGCTCTTAAATGAGGAATGGCTTGATTATCATGCTAACTGAAAAAAATACATCTGTCTATTCCCACAGCTCAGCTGCTATAAGTGGATGTATATAAGGATTTAGAAATGGTTTCTATTCAGACCCTTCTGAGGGTAAAATGACTTCTAGCAATTGAATGATTTATGATAATGTTGATATTCAGAGCGGCTATTCAGCTGCCAGGATAAAGACCACAATGGCTGATCTGAGTCTTTCTCTTTGGCCTAAGCTAGTCGCAGGCTGATACTGGAAATGAGCTCCCTGCCTGGAGCCTTATCTCCCCTGCTACAAAGGGGTAGGGGCCAGGGGGACAGGGAGAAGGAGAAAGGCACCTGTTTATAAGGGGTTATCAACGGTGTGTTATCTCCTCTGCTGTAAAACCTTAGTGGGAAAAGCATGGTAGCTTTACTAGAGGCATATGAGGCAGGGTCAATGCCCAGGGTATTAACCTTGCTTAGCAAATTAGTGATAAACATAATAGGTCCCTTGTTTCCCTAAGGAGTTTTACAGCAGCTTCTGGTCAAGTATTAGAATTCACGGCGCTCTCTGGTATCCTCTCCGCCTCATGTGTTTTGTCAATGAAGAGGAGGGATATTTGCACCATTTGCTTTAGCCTTTAGCTTCAGTTCAGTGCTGAGGCTTAATTACAGCTGCCTAAATGCTCTTTAAAGTTCACTGAGAAAGGAGATGTGATTCAGAGAATGAATCAGACCGTCAAGCAGAGATGCCCGAGGTGGACGAGGTTACTGCACCCAGCCTTAGGCACGTGGCGCTCAGCAGGCCACGTAGTCCTGCTCCAGCTTTCCGAAAGCTGAGGGATGCTGAGGTTTAATAGTGCAGGGATTTGCAGTATAGCAGGTTTCAGGATTTTGCTAGATATAATTCCTAATAATGAAGTCCTGTTGCATTCCAGAATATTTTCAGAGAAGGTGCGTAGTGATCTTGGATGTAACTGAAGACACTTGGTCTCCTCCCTCCTTTTGCAGTCTTAGCACAGTTTATTTACCAAAGCTCTTGGGGCAGAGCTTGGCTCCTACTCAGGCTTAGTCCCTACTGTGCTGCCCTGAAAGCTGCCCTGAAAGCCTATAGAAAGGGGCAGGAGAATGGAAAGCAACCCACTTGGAAAGCTTCATGTCCAAGGGAAACTTCCCAGCTAAGTGAACCACTCCATAGGGACACAGGAACACTGCGAGGGGCACGGGGATGGACCATGACTGAATGCAGTGCAGGAAGGCCCATCATGAGCCCAGAGAAGCAGAGCACAGTTCACAGCTGCAGGGTGCTCCTACCCATACCAGATACAAGATAAACACCTGCAAGGATCCAAAAGGTGCTTTATCCCTCTAAAGCTGCTGTGCTTTCCTTGCTGTCCTTGTCACACAAGTGCAAACAGAATAGCTGGGAAGAACATTTGCACAAATACACTAATGCTGCCAGATGTGGGCCCTGCTGCAGATCTGGAAGCTTGTAAAACGAGAGACATAAAAGCAGATCAGTGCAGTTCACTTGCACCCCATTGCCTTGAGTACCTTTCACACCAGCCACTGGTGCTGTGAACTGACCAGTGGCAACGGGAGTCTGCGTTGCTCTTCACGTGAGGTGACTGAGCCCACTGAGCTGCCTTCATCATCCTCTTGGGTGTAACCATCTCTGTCCCTGCCCAACCTGACACGGCTATGTCCTTGACTCACCTCCATTGCTTCTTCTGTATGGCCAAGTATAATCCCAGCACTCTCTTCCACTTCTACACCCTCACCCTCTAAATTTTTGTCTTAACAAAATCTTTGTCTTAACAATTGGGTTAATGCACTGACCACATATTTTGGCCATTTGGCTTGTTAACAGTAGTCTTTAAGTTCAAATGTTCAGGTAAGCGCTTCTTGCTCCACAGCAGCAGCTCTGGTAGTGGCTGTGGAAACATCTCCCCCTGTCTTCAGTTTGTTCAAAGTGGAGAGGGGAGATTATGATGAGCGTGGTTCTATTTATCTAGGCAAGTCTGAGTGTTTTCCCAAAATATTTGTGAAAGTCTTTTGAGTGATCAATGGCTTAAACATGTGACTCCAAGTCACTGGTCAACAAGCTATTTTAAAAAGCATCTGCTAAAGAAGCACTGTCTGAAACTCACTGGCGTTAGGAAATGCTCCGTTTAGAGGAGTGCCCGTCTCATGAGTCAGTCATAAGGCAATACTGCAGCATTCCTCAAGGGCCTATATGGAAATAGGGTCTGATTTTGCATGTGACAAATGTGGATAATGCTGTGTTGGATGTAAACACGTTCAAATAGACATTCAAATACCTGTGTCCTGCTACGCCCTTCTCCCTGTTTGCCTCCAAAGTCAATTCTTCAACACTATGTTGTCAATTCAGCCTCTTGTGCATTTCTAATTTTAGGGTCCCTGGTTTTGTTTTGGCATTCATACCTTTCAGCTTCTTCAATGAAAGTTGTCTTAACTCAGTGTTCAGCCTTCAGGTTTGTTGGATCATTATTTCCCACATGTAGTTAAAATGTTTCTGTCTTTTGGGCTGAACTGTCAGTGCCTCAGAGTGATCTGTTACCATCACATTATATAGTCAAGCTTCTTACTCAAAGTGAGTAAGACTCAAATTACTTAAACTGGTGGCAGCTTTTCTGCCGTGGACCTTTAAAAAGGGGCCTTTTCCTCAAAGGGAGGATTTATTGCCTCTACTAGTCAAACTGTTTTCACTTGTCCACCTGCTTTTTCTGCTAAATGTCATCCAGCCTATGGAGAGTTGGGGTGCAGACACTCTTCTTTGACATAAAATATCAAGATGAGTAAGATGATTCTCATTTTTGGTATCTGTTCTCCATTTAACCTCACTATTTTTCTTTTATATGGAAGATTATTCATGTAGATACCCATTTTCTGACTATAAGATTGGATTAGTATTCAATCAGATTATACCTGTAGGTATATACCTAGTTCAGAGTATGCTTGGGTCTGTGGCATAACCACACAAGCTTCTCAAGCTTGATCTCTTTGATGTCTGCATTAGCTCTCCATTTCATAAAGGCAAAGGGGAAGGCAAAGCTGACCTTGGTGTACTCTTACAAGCAGCAATACATGCAACAAAAAGCTGGAAGAGAGAATGAAAGAGGGAAGACCACTTGCAATTCAGTAGGGATCAGCAGCCATCCGAAGAGTGCTGCATGCTGCCAGAGAGCAATCATCTTGAGCAGGCTCAAAGGGGCACTTGTCCTTGCTGCTATTGTGCTCTGGCTTTTACAAAGTTAAGTTTTGGTCTAACAAAACATGACTTGGTTTTCCTTATTTGCTTACCTGCACTGCTCAGCTATGGGGCTTTGCTCCTCTTATCGGAGAGAAAGAGAAGCCCTGATGTTGGCTTCAGCAGTTGTCTTTCATGCTGCAACATTTTCAGCTTAATCTCTTTTATTGGCAGCAACCAAAGTCAGATGCTTAAACCTCATATGGACACTGAATACTTGCAAAAAAGGATTATACCCAACTGCCTTATGTATTCACAGATGCCCATGTGGCACAATGCCACAAGCCCCAAATATCTTCTTTCTCTCTATCTCCTCTGCTGGTCTTCAGTAACTTGATCCTGCATGGATGGCAGTAGATCCTTTCATATACTCATATGAATCAGATCCCTTGGCCCCAAGATCTGCATTCTGTGTTTTCCTGAGGCAAGTTTGCAGACTGGCTGCTCCCAGGTGCTGTCGGCACTGCTGAGCTTCCATTTCACATTCCCCAAATTCCAGCCTGGTGTGTCTAGGCAGATATCTGTTGACTATTTGCATTTGAAAAATAGTAACATTCGTATATGCTGAGGTCAAATAGAAAATCAAACAACTGCTTTATGCTTAGAGTAAGAGAATACCAGGTGAGAGAGATCCTGTGGACAGCAAAGCTAAACGAATCAGCCCTCAATGCAGTAGTGTGGGAACCAACTCTAAGGAGAGACAGACTGAGTGGACAGATCATGTGAAAATATGAGAAATGTCTAGTTAAAAAAATGCCAATAACTTTAGTTTTAAAGAGATTCCAAAGAAGAGCTAACTGTAGCACATCCAAACTGCAAATATTCTTTAAATAAACATAAGATTTTTTGGTAGAGTTTATAAAACTCTTATCTCTTCTGGCTTTATTTTCCTCACCCTTGAACACAGGTAACAAAACAGAGTTAGAGAACTGAATAGTAAGTGCTGCACTAACCACAAATTCTTAATGACCATAAAGAGAAAGACAAACTGATGTGAAGAGGCTACTAGAGTTCATCCAAGGGTATGCATATGTAAGGCAGTACGGATGCACACTCTGGTAGATGAAACCATGTTACTGTATAAGGAATGATTTGGATATAGCAACCATTGTATCTGAATGATCACACTGTGATGCCAGTATAGAAAAGGGTGATCTTTCCAGACAGCAGAGAAGCAAGATCCCCGTTTCATCCAGGCATAGCTGAGCTTTAGAGCCAACTATTTAATGCCATACCAGGTCAGTTGGGATATAATTGTCTCTAACCAGAACAGTCAAAAGTTATAGAGTTCACTATCTGCTGGCTGAGTGACACCCAGAAATTCTTTCCAGAGTTAAAAAAAACAAGCAAAGACACAAGTTCAAACCTGAAGTTCAGGGTAATCACGCCACTCAGCAACATAAACAAACATGGCACCAATTATTAAATTATTCTTGGGGCGTCATTTTGGACAGATCCAGCCCAGAAGTTTCCGAAGTTAGGGTCACAACCACAAGGAGCACTGACAGGAGAGAGGTCATGGGCTCGGAAATGAGGTCTTAAGTCAAAAAGCTTGGGAACTGCTGATCTAGAGAGACAAGTGGTCACGTAAGAGGGTCCCCTTGGAATATCTTTTTTCCTCTATCCTGCCTCAGAAACAGTAAATCAAGTGGATCTTACAGCTGGCAAGACAAGCCTGTTTATAGGATGCTGTTGTATTTATAAAAGTAGATCTCAGGAAATGAGCCCAAGATAATTGTGGAGATGGGAGCAAGGGAGACTCTTCGGAGAGAAGGATGTGGGACAAAGAGAAGAGGAGAGGCGGGTCGGTGGGGAACATGATCTGCCATGCAGAAATAAGATACAACAGTGTTGAAAAGATGGAACTTTTATAAGGTTGTAGGGAAGCTTAAGAGTCTAACACTGAAGGTCAGGTTCCCTTCCAATGAGGTTCGAGGGGCCTAGCTGGTGCTGTGCCCCTGGTGCTGAGCCCTGTTTCTTAGTGTGGAATCTCATGTAATTTTTGGTGGAAATAACATGTGACCAGTTTAATGTGCATACTCTTAATGTGTAGGTAGAAATAAGCAGGTATGTTTTTAGTGAGTCTACTAATAGGCTCTTACTATTTTGCTGTTTCAGAAACCACACAAGCTAGGCCATGAATTTATATGTTAAAAGAAAACCACTGTTATTTGAAAGTTTTGTGGTTTCTTTATAATATTCATGCTGTGAAAGAATGCGGAAAATATAAGCAGAACTGAAAAAAAAACTGTATAGCTTATGTCATTAACATTGTGTTTTGTCATTCTTAAAGCAAATATTTTTAAGTCTTGATGAGTCTGTTATAGTTGTTTACTGCTGAGTATTGGAAGCTTTTCAAGTCAGACTCTACGCAGTGATAAGCAGTTGTTATTGGTGCCCAGGTACCTGCAGTACTGTGGTTGCTGCTGCTGAAAGGAGGTATTTCTTGGAGAGCCCAAAGAACCACCTTGTGTGCATTGGGTTGCCTTGGGGCCTCCCTTCATGGGGTCTCTTTGCCACCATGTAGAAACCTGGTGAACTCTCCTCTGGATGTCTCAGCACACAGAGCACCTCTAGGCCATGGGCGCTTTTATAACATCCAATTAGCTTCTGTACATGAGGAGTGTCAGGACCATGAAATGGGTATTTTGAGCAATGTCCACAGAACCTCATGTGCCATCCCAGTGCACGGAGGGGGCAAGCAGTGATTTGGGGCAATTAGAAGGGAGTATAGCTATACAGCAGGCTCATTTCAGGGGTGGAAAATGGACCCAGAGGTTAATAACCCAACATGGACCATCACTGGAAAGCAAACATGAAGGCCGCGTGACGCAATGTTGAGTTGTTATGTGCTAGCTACAATGGAGAGGCAAAGTCACTAGAATTGTGTGCGGATATATAGTAGCATTAAGTTGTTTATGTTATGGTGTTTATGGAAGCAGGGGGGGTCTTGGCATCCAGCTGCAGCCTCACAACTCCAGGCAGGAGGGTTTCAGGCTCAAGATGGAGTGAGGGGCCTGTTGCAGGGCCCCGCACGGAGCCGGAGCCGGCAGCTGAGGCACTAGGCCGCAGGGCAGGGCGGAGCCAGGTTGCCCCAATTGCTGTAACAGGGACTAAAATATCGACCAGGAGCCCTAGGCATTAAACAGAGAGAGCTGAAACCAAGGGAAGGTCTTGTGAGCGAGACCCTGCGAGCAAGGAAGGATGGGGTATCCGGGGCCTTCAACCTGCTGGGACTTCAGAGCAAGGACACTTTCTGCTGCTGTTTGTATCTCGCAAGTTGAGGACTTGGGGAGCCTTTCTGTGACCAAAGGAACTTTCGCCATGCGTCTGCCTGTGTCCTACTGGTAATCCTGTACGGCTCCAAATAACAATTAATTGATCAAGCGAAAGATGCCTAGTCCTAAGGTCTGCATGTCTTGGGCCCTGGAAGCTTTGATCTTGGAGGCGCCTAATTTTGCAAGATGCTCCAGACTGAATGCGTAAGTAAGACTCAATTGAGACTTTTATGTGCATATATCCAACTGCACGAATAATTTTAGTGAAGCCATAGAGAG
>JAUBOD010000743.1:2881408-2899118 GCA_032353885.1 Nothura maculosa
AAATGGAGTTATGTGCTGGCCTGTCATCAGACCCCAGATTTAAGATGGTTTTTGGAGAAGTGGCTTTAGTCAACTCCTGTGTTTTCTCACATAACTGTGGTCTGATCCTCAGTGGCTCATGGAAGTCCTTCTAGGCAAGACATATTTATCTTATTAGTTATTACCTTACAGATGAATGCTCATGTTCATACAGCACCCAGGGAGCAATTTATATTTGGGGTATCAACAATATTAATTAACAATTAACAAACCGAGCTCTTTCTTTCTGGCCCTGAAGGAGAGTGAAGGACACAGCGGACACGAAGTTGTTTTATTTACTTCCAGTCAGATCATGCTGCTGCTTGGTGACGCACCCTTCTTCCCCTCTCTATTTCTCCTTTTCTTCCTGTATTGAGGCCCTCTGGTCTCAAGAATTATTTGTCTCTCTTCTGCAAACTGTGACTGCCCCTTTTTCGCCCATGTTGCTCTTTTTTTTGCCCAAGGTTTTTGGTGCTGCGTTGCCTCCTTTACCTTCAATGCCCTCCCCAAACACCCAGAGCTGTTGATGGTGCAGATCTTGGCTCCCTTTGCTGCCACCTGCACCCAACTGATCCAGCTGCTGTCCTGGGATTTTCCTACGGCTCCTGCGGCAGAGCAGGTCGCAGACCGATTGAGACATGTTTGGTGGTTCAGCCAGCCTTGCCACAAGAGGGGGTGAAGAACAGAAACCAAGCGTGGAAATTTACTGACTCGTTGAACATCTCATGACTTCTTGCTAAATCTGAAAAATGCCAGCAGGACAAAAATAATGTTGTTTCTAAACTGCTCTGCACCCTTTCACTATTTACATGAACGTTGCATGGCCAGTGGCATTTTTGTGATCAGTGAGAGGCAAGAGTCCTGCCTTTCCCGAAAGGTGGAACATGAGGAATTTGTTAGTCAAGACACTAGTTTCAAGTACTTCTAAGGCAGATGGTGGATTTAAAGAATATATCCATTCAACAAATCAGCACACAGTGTGCCAACTGAGCAAAATATATGCACGTTAGGAATATGAGTGGGAGCAAATAAGGTTGTGAGGAATCTTTGTACCGCTCCTGTTTTCAAACACCGATTTGCTAAGAAATCCTTTTCTTGTCTCTTTCGGTAAGGTAAATATGCACAAAGCTCTTTAAATCATCCGAAGTGGATCGTGGTTATGACTGCGAGATAAGGAGGGATTTGTCTGTCTGACAAACTTCCCTTCTGCTTTTGGAGAAGGCTGCTATTTTCAGAAGTGGTAAAAAGCCGCTCGGTGCAAAGCGCAGGCCTATTGTAAACTGGAGCTCTGCCAGTTCATGGGCCGAGCGAGAACCGTTGAAAGGCAAGATGCTTGAAGGGCCAGCTCTGTGTCCAGCACAAGAAACGCCCCCAGTGATGTCTCTAAATAAAGCTCTCAGTCTCCAGCCTACAGAAAATCAATGCAAGGCCTATTTCTAAGCCAGCAGGAATTTTGTCATTAGTGCAGTTAATATGTTCATAGTCATACAGGATCCCATCAACTGTAGATCAGAATTAACAGTGCTGAGCACAGAGGAAAAATGCCTTGAGTTTGTAGTACGCCTCTGAGTAAAGCATAAAGTGCGTCTGAAATAACATAATATCTGAACCAGCTATGGCTGGAAGTAGGAACTTCATCTGTGCTGAGACCACCAGTCAACTCAAGAGCCAACAGAGTTTGCAAAGCTTGTGTAGCAGGCAGGGCAAGGCCCCACTACTGCTGGTAATGCTGTGCAAGCTGCTTTTTCTGTATTATTATTGATAAGGTTTTGTAAAAACAAAGGCCTAGCTCAAAGGCAGCTCTGCCAAGGTCCTGCAGGCCAGGAGATCTGCCTACTTAGGCCAGAGTATGAGGGAAAAGGGTTAGGAAGCTTCATATGCTCCATGTGGTATCCTCTACAGCAGGATCCCTTTTCTGAGCCCTTATTGAGGCACTGCTATATTAATGCAAATGACCACAAAACTGTAATAATTTAGAGCAGAAAAAGGGCAGAGGGATAAATAGCTAGCTAGAAATAATGATCTCTTCTTATGCAAACTAGTGAACTTGTTATAATACACCATCTATAGCAAGACACAGCATATTGAAATTTGCTATCTTGAAGATCTGGGTCTGTCCAGGAAAGGGTAAAGATAATCCCAAAGACTCAAGTAAATAAAAAATCACTGCCCATGAGAAAATGAAACCCACCGAGCAAAGCAGACACATTAGAGGCAGCAAGACTGCAGCCCCGCACGTCACATAAAATGAATGCAGCCCATCAGCCCGAATTGTTCATGCTCAGACCATATATGTTCCGTTCTTGACAAAGTAATCTCTTCACAAAGCTCCATAATGCAGCAGAGTCAGCTAAGAACGCGCGATAAACAAAGAAGCCATTCAGCTGTCAGAGCAATTTTCAGCTATATTAGAACCGAGTGCGGCGGGAAGGCTCCGGCAGAGCCGTGTGCCGTCCCGGTGCCGTGCGGGAAGCCGGTGGCGCGGAGGGCGCGCGCGGGCACATGCAGCAACACGTGCCCGGGATAAGCGCCCGCCGTGCTCCGCGGCCCGCGCTGCCGATTGCGACACGCCGGGGAGGTTGCATTTTCCCTCGCCATTTGGGGATGGCACCGAGTTCGGTCCGTGCCGGTGACGTGCTCCGTTTCCATGGTAACCGCTGTACTTTGGAGGGGGGAAAGAAGAAGGAGGCTGAACAAAAAGGAGAAGGATCGGCTGGAATAGGGGAAGTGCGGGGTGCGAAAACACGCTGTACGTCGCTGTGCATTTAACCAAATGAACCTATCTCCTCACTAGGGAGAAGCCTTATTTATTTGTGGTCCTGCCAGCCCAGAATGATTAAAATCCCTTGCGTTTTATGCCATTAAAATGAATGTAACATCCTAGTTCTTCATCTATACTATCCGTCAGTGGATATATTGTGTTTGTCTTAGAGGAGCCAGGGCTTCGGCGCTTTCTGCCCATGCCCGGCTTTTGTGTTTGCCATGTCTCTGCTGTCGCTAGCAGGTGTTTCCTATCTTCCTCCCCAAACTGGGGAAGGAGGCAGGGCTTGGGAAGCTCCAGATTTCCACTAAGGTTCAATGAAATACCTGTCAAGCTTCCCGTAAAAAAAGCTGTGCATGATCTGTACCTCCCAAGGGGTAGGTGGGGCAGGGAGAGGCAAGCTGGAGCTATTCTACATTTTTCTTCTTAAAACAGCCAACTTGCCATTGAATCATTTAATCACTAATTAAAAATCCTGGATAAAACAAGCTGGCTACAGCTTTCTGGCAAAGATCCCACTGACATCAGTAAGGCCAAGATTTTACCCTTTCTTTGACTGTAGACCTGATTTGTTGTTGCTTCTTTTTCTTTCACTGTTCTATGTGCTTTATGCCTGTTATTTTTTTCTCAACTATTATCTCACTTTAGACCTAGGATTTGGCGTCTTAAACATGATAGTCCCCAACAAGTAGCCCATGGCAAGGCTAGTTGAGTTTGTCCAACTCTTTTTTCCTTTGTGACCAAGGAAAGGATGAGGGGTAGATATGAGGGCAGTAGAATTTCAGCTATTGAAAACCTGCTTGAGAGGCTCCATACAGGCAGGCACCTTGATTTGCAAATCCTTCTTGCTGCAGCTACCTCGTGCATAAGGGAGTCCATGGTCCACTGCAAAAGGGATGGACAAGTTCAGCCTAGAGCATCCCGCTAGTCAGCTTACGAATGCCATTGAAACAGTGAAATTCCGGTTCTGTTTGCAAACAGCTCACTATGCTTCTATGCTGTCTTCCTTTTTTGTATTTACAAGTCCTATACTCTGTTATTTTGCTTTCAGTGCCTGCCTTAGACGGGATGTACTCCGTGTGTGTCCGGATCTGAATGGCCCTGAGGATGCGCCCTCGCTGGCTGCTTGCTTGGAGGTAGGGATGCGTCAGCAAGTGCTGCTCTCAGGGGGCTTGTTGGCTCCCAGCCCTTGACCTTCTGCTCTGTTCCTCATGGAAAACTACTGTTGGTCACACGCAGCCTGCGAATGAGGGAGCCAACAAAACTCACTGGGACCTACTGCATTCTTTAAAGATTGGGGTACTGAAGCACACAGTGATAGCAAACACCCTAATCCCTGCCTGGCACATTGGGTAGCAGAACCTGCTGTATTGATGTGGTTAGAGTCCATACCATTCAGTTCAGCTTTGTGCAGCCTAATCCACAGTATCTAATACGCAGTGCTGACAGTTAAGAGTTTTATGTGCTGGTTTGTTAGCAAATTATAAAAATAGCGAAGTGAAGAGAGATATGATTTTGTAGATTAGCTCTAATCGTGGTTGTTTTCTTTGGATTTTACAAGTTAACATGCTAAGTGCTCTGCCTGCTTTGTTAAAAAAAAAGAGAGAAAGAAGCAGTTTGTAAAAGTTGTGCTCTGTGAGTAATGTGGGATTGTTCTCTAGAGAATCCACCTTTGAGGATGTTTACTATATGTTTATAAGACCCCATGCAGATCTTTAGGCTAGTCTCTCTGATGTTACTTCTTTGGGCTTTTATTGATAAGACTCATTGTTCTTTCCATGGTGAGCTCCTAGAACAATGCAGAAGCTTCAGCTTGAACTTAAGGCAAAACTTGCATGACTTCTGGTTTAAACTAGGCTGCAGGCAGGAACACAGCAAGATTTCATTCAGGCTTTTCTGTAGTGTCGGTTACTGTTCTCTGGGGAAAAGAAAGCTACTTTTGGTTTTAATTTTCTGTATTAGTCTGTGATTTATTGTGCTTGTTGTCTCTGATACAATGTCATTCTGTAAGATTGTGCTGAGTGCAGATAGCAGCAACAGAGCATCTCTCTCAAGTGCTGCAGTTAATTCATTGCGCTATTGCATATACTTCTTTTGAGGTAATAAAATACCACAGTCACGTCAGAATTGTGCTGATTTCTAGATAGTAACTAATATCTGAGTACTAGACATTTCGTGACGAGGCTGAGGGCCAGGTCTGGAAGTTCAAGGGTGATATTGGTGCTTAGGAAAGTAATCCTCGGGAAGCCAATGCAACTTTATGCATGGGTTAGGAGGATTTACATGACTGTAAGCTCGGGATTGGGCTTTTCCTGTTATCCAAGTACAAGGATGAATGAGAACAGTTAAAAGCCTAATAAAGAATCTGTGCAACCCTAGTGTTCTGTTTATCATCTTGGTGTACCAAAACAAAATTTGTAATGTACTTGGACTTGAACAAACAATGGGATTATCCAGTCATCAATTTAGTGCTGTTTTTCATCCTTTCTTGTCTTGCTGCTTTCTGACTTCCCTTCCAAGGCTTTGGAATTTTGATCCTAATTTCCCTCTTTTGCTTTTAATGAAACAATAAAATTAACTTTGATATCAGAGCTTTCTCTTGCACCAGTGGATTTGAAATTCCTAGGTGAGAATCAGTAGGAGAAGATGATACTCAGTCTAACTTCCTTAGAAATTTTATAGCTGAAGTATTTACAATAATAAGGCTTTGTTGCTGGAACCTTTGATTGCCAAGACTTGAAAGAGGTAACTGAACCAGCAAGTTCTGGGAAGTATTTCCTAGATAGAAATGCAGGAAGAAGAGGAGACACAGAAAGATGCCAGCAATGTAACCCATATAACTGAGCAAGTAATTTTCAGCAAAAGAATTGCCACGTTAGTTTTAGTGGTTTTTTTTCTTTTTTCTTGACAAATTACTCATGTAGAAACTCAAGTTTTTTGGTTTCTGTATTGCTCCAAATTTAAAACTTATGGTTTTCTTTATGGATTTTTTTTCTTTTTTCACATAACTTAGTGTTGATGAGTCCATGTCCATAGTCAGCTCAGTCGTGCTTAATAACTTATGTATTAAAAGCTCCATTTGACTCAGAGAATTGTGATTTGTTCATGAGAAGTAGCTTTGAACCCTTATTGCTCAAATTCAATGAAATTTGCTTCTGAAAGAAAAGTTTTGTCATAAAAGGATTCAAGAAGATTCAAGTGGTACATGATCCTCATGCTATCCTGCTGTATGCATCTGAATCTGGGGGATTCATTCATTGGTTTTGCTTAAAAGGATACAGTTGCCTGTAAGATTTTATTGCATGGTAGCTCTTTCTTGTAAAACTTGAGGTTGTCTTCAAAGATGATATTAGCTCTGCAGTGTCTGGCAGGTAGATTTTAAAGCAAATTATAGCACAGCTTGTTTTGTATGGGTATTTGTAAGTAAGTCAGCTATTTAGAGAGCATTTCCCTGAATATATAAAGCCTGTGAGTTAGACATTGTGTTTCATCGGAGGAGATGTTTTTGATGAAGAATTGCCATTTTGGAATACTGAAATTACTCTTGGTGATAATGTAATCCTGATACCAAATGCATCATTTCTCATTGGGAAATGCTTTGTTCAGCATCAGCAGTATTTGCGTTGTTTTTAAACTCCCCTGTGTGAAGCAAGGTAGGGTGAAATATGTCCTAGGTGCTCAAGACTATTCCTAGGAAATGATACATCACAGAGCAGAAACTCAGAAACAACAGCTTCTATTTCAAAGGAGGCTATATGAGCTATGCAATTATTCCAGGGTTTTACTGGACCCCTATGATACATCTTTCATTCTCTTTAAATAGATGATAGATTACTTTTCCATGTGCTCCTGCTTTCACATGCTCATATCCTTCCATGAGCTTTCTTCCTACCTGCAAGAAAAGATGACAAAAGTCACTACTGTTTCCCTCATCCTACTCTGATGCTCACTAGCTTAGATCAAATTGCTAAATATATAAAATAATATATATAATTACATCACTTCACAGCTACTTGTTACCCTCACTTGTCCTATGTTCCTGGTGAAAGGAGAAATCACAAAACACCAAGAGAGTGTTAGTAGGTTGAAAAAAATGGCATGGACCTTGATTCCAGGAAGAGCATACACACGTGCTGATAAACACGTCCTTATCTAAGCAGTAGTTAAGAAAGCGTTTCTTAAATAAAAAAAGTGCTTCTCCGAAACTGAGCATTTGGCTGCTGTTTTTTTAAAATATTTCGACACCCTGCTGATAGTGTTGTGAAATCCGTGCTGGCTATTAGTCAATTAACTGAATAACCTTTTGCTTGCTTAATGATTTTATAACTCTTCTGTGTGAGATAAACGTGCCAGTTGTTCACTTTACTTCTCTGCTGCGTTTTCTGTAAAAATGCTGTCTAGTTTTTCAGAGGTTCCAAATCCTTTGAGAATTAAGTGCTTGTAGTGTTATCAAGTGCGACAGGCAGAACGCATCCGAAGACCTAGTGATGTTCTCCTATTGTGTTTGTGTGATATTTATAGTATTATCAGAGATAATCACAATTCTATTATTAAAGATATTGGACTGTCATATATTTTGTAATGTAATTTTCCACTTGCTTATTTTCACCCGGTAATTGGTTCATTCATTACCACACATTCCAGATCAAATCATCTTTCATTGATCAATCTGTGCCATGCTGCAGCGAGGAACTGAGGCCTCCCAAATGTTAATCCCACAAACTGTTTGCAAAATAGTTCTTTCTTATTCCCATCCAGCACCTCCCTTTCCACTGAAGGGTTAAATCCAGAAGTATGATAGTGTCACCAGTGACATCAAATTAATGAGTAGCACTTTTATTTTTAAATTAAAAAAGAGGAATAGGAACTAAAAAGATGTATCTCACAAAAAAAAAAGTGGAGACTTTACTTCTCTGTGATTTTTTGGTATTCATATTTTCAGGCATTTGAATAATAGACATAAAATTGGAAGCATGAAAACCGTATCAGAGGGCTCCCTTAGCTGTGAGGGAGTGGGAAATTTTTCATTCCCTGCAAATGAAATAAATTTCTCTCCGTAGGGCATAGGCACCAAGAGGAAAATGACTTATATGAAACCAGGGGCTGTAACAACCTGATTTTTTTCATCTGGACCCAGGTAAATGTCATTCTAACCCAATAAATAAATGCATAATATAAGGTGCAATGCTATTTCCTGATTCATGATCTTGTTAGACATCAAATAAACATATATCATGCTGAAATGGTAATAACACAGGCTTAGTACATATAGAGGGACTAAATGTGAAGAAAATATACTAGAAGGAAATGATGTAGGAGAAAATGAAATGCTCCTTTAGGCTCAGTTGTGATTCTCTGTTTCCCCCTGGAAGATGGTCCATCTCATAAGCAGATGTATTTACTTATTTTCTTTCTACAGAGAAAAAGAAAGGAAAATAAAAAGGAAAAAAAGTCCTACTTGTATATAGGCAAGTTTCAGGCATTTAACTATTATACTATCATTATTGTATAATCTGGAAAGTGACTTTAAAAATTAGCAGATTCAGCAAAATAATGCAGTATGAAATCACCATTGGTATATAACATTATTAGCTATTTAAGTGTACAATAATGTAAAAATTGTTCTCACTTTTCTTCATACAATTTGTGACCTGAAAATACTGTTTCAGGCTTAGGAGCTGTTTGGAATCCTGTTTGTCAAACACTGTAGTAAAAGCGGGGGGACAACAACCAGCCAATGGTATAATTATTACTGCAATTATTCTTGCTGTCATTATTATGTGTATCATTTATGGTATGGTTGGTGATTTTTGGACACTTGGCTGTTTCCCTTTGCTCCACCGCATTGATAATCCAAGGACAGAGGTCAGGGAAGAAAATGTGAATAAGCAGTAAAGGAAAAGGTGGCTGCAGATTAGCCAGAGCCTGGGAGCAACAGGAGGGCACCCAGGAAGGGGCTTTTGTGGGTGAGCTCCTCAAGGCAGGACCTCTCTAGGCCTGCTGCTTGACCCAAGGGGCTGCCACACAGTACAGGTGGCCGCATGGGGCCGGCTTAAAGCCCAGCTTTGCGTCGGTGGCTCGTGAGGCCTCAAGGCGACAACAAGGCCTTGAGGCGACAACAAGGCCGTGAGGCAGCTCCCGAGCTTCGGGGCAGCGCGTGGAGTCGCGTTTCCTCCATGCAGGTGGGGAAGGGCTCACATTGCCCCTACGTGAAGCCCTGTCCACCTAGGCGAAGCCCTTGGCCGTAGAGAAGGGCTCAGAGCTGGCAGCGGGAGCAGAACAGCGGCCTCCTGCCTCGCTCGTGTAAATCCCCCTGGCTGCATGGATCTGAGCGCCGCCCGGGCGAGAATTTGGCTTGCTGCTTACAAATCCCCCAAGTTTCACACATTCGAGTACAAAACAACTGTTCTTTCAGATTATTGTGTAACTGTGAGTCATTACCCACTGCTTGGGGACGATCCAGCTACCTTGTCAGGGAACCAACGCTGAACTCTGCTGCTCAGGTGAATTTGTTATACAACCCCCAAAACAAACACCCTGTGTCAGCAGCTCGCGGGCAGCCGGCTCGACGCCCCTGGCCACATCCCAGGCGGGGTTTTTCTCACTGTCGCAAGGCCGTGTTTGTAAAACAGCTCCTAACCTCAGCGCCTGCCCGCGCTGCCTGCAGGCCACAGGCACATGGTGACCTTGTGCTGCAGCCATATCGGAGGCTTTCCCCAAGGAAACCACGGCCTCAAAGCCCTCGCTGGCCATGCTGCTCATGAGCAGCTCAAGGTATCGAAGATGTAACTAGATGAAGTGCTGAGCTCAACTGGGCTCAGGCATAAAACATGGCAGGCAACAAGTTAAGCAGGGGCTGGGATGCCCCTGGCGGGGCAGTTATCTCTGCAGCTGGCGCAAGCAGAGCTTGTGCTCTCCCAACACCCATCTAGGGATACTGTGCTAAAAGGCTGCTTTTCTCCCCAAAAAGCCAGGTCTAGAAGGCATCACGTGCTGGCAGTGCATCCTTCTTGACCTACACTACTGCTCCAACACTGCGCACAGAGGATAAAAATAACAAAAAGGAGGCAAATACCTCCTTAAGGATCCACAACAGCAAAGCAATAAAAAAGAAATACAATAAGTCAGATAATAAAAACATTATCTTTCAGATTTCATACAAGCTTTGCCTTAGGGAAGCCACCTGGCTTAGGTTTTACTGACACAGCTGTTTGGGCTTCTTTTTCCTTTGCTACATAGAAAATAGAGGAATCCGAACAGCTGTTTAGGCTAATTTTTTTTAATGCCTTCAGTAAGTAAAAATAAAGGCAAGTGACATGAATAAGCAATGTGAAATTGCCTCCAAAGATGCTTTAAAAACTTTCCAGAATCATTCCTGCACTTTGTCCACACTGAATAAAGCTCTATTGTTAGTAAAAGGGTCCAAACCATAAGGGAAAGGGGATGTTTCCATTCAACTGCTGACCAGTTAAATTATTAACTGTTAGGACCATTAACTGCCCCACACCTTTTCCTTTCACACAGCAAAGATTCGCTGAATTGGGGCAAACTGGACCACTTGGTCAAATTTGGATCAAATTTGGATCAGTTCAAAATAACTTCATTGATGTCACTGGTGTCACTTTAAATTTCCCTAACTAAAACAAACAAAAATGATCATTTCAATTAAAACCATCCATGCCCTTCTTCCCTGCTTTTCAGGAGACTACTACTCATTTTCAAGGAGCAAGCAGAGCCAATCAGGGTGCTTGGAAAGACTTCATTTCCTCCCCCAAAAAATGTCATTTTGCTGTGTTCAAAGCCACTATGTTTGTGGGGGAAAAGCATCAATTTTGATGAGTCCTGCACCTCCTACACAGTGCACTAATAATGTCCCAGCAGGTCAAAAAAAAGAGGCTGCTTTACCTGGGTGATGGAATGAAGTAAGCGGGAGCCGCTTCGCGTTTTCTTGGCCAGTGCTTCACACACCTCTAGTGGCAACCCTCTTGGTTGCCAAGACAACCCCGGAGAAATACGAAATCCCGAACAATACCCCGTGCCAGAGAAGCGTCGTATTCTCCCGAGCACGCGTTCGTTTTGCATGCCAAGAGGAGCAGTGCCCTCCACACCAACCCCGGTAAGTCCAGGTGAAGGTAGAGGTGATGTCTGTGGATTTCTAATGACTTGCATTATGAGATTGTCTTTTGTCCTAACGGCTGCCAAAGCTGGAGACTCTGCTCAGCGTCGTTCCTGCAATGCAGCATTGCCTAAAGCTGTCCAAGCAGTACCAGGAGGGTGCCTGAGGCTTAGTGTGAACATCAGTCTGGACTGGGGCACTGCCTGCTCTCCCCAGCCTGTGTGTGTGTGCAAAGGTGTCTGCAGCAAACGTGAGGCTGGGCTCACCTGCTTTTGCAGCACATTTAAAGATTACTCAGAAAACTGCATGCACATTGAGCTTTTCACTTAATAATTAGGACCAGACTGAGCTGCGCTTGGTCTTTAGGTCAAGGGAAATATAAACGTGACTTAAGCCTCTTTACTTAAGGTCTTGGCTCAGTGCAGGACAGTGGAAGGTCTGGGACTTCGGATTTGTTAATGCTTATTTATTTAACCGCAATGAATGTAAATTGGACAAAGGTCCAAGAGTTCGGAATAAACATCTTCAGAGGCTCTTAGAGTATCCTCTTGCAAAAACTGGCCTCAAGATCTTTTTGCTGTTTCTAAGAGAACTGCGATGCACAATGTGTAGATATAAGCCTCGCTTTTTCAAATTCTCTCCGAATCGTCTTTAAGCTTCCCATTTTATTCTCAGTGGCAGATAACAACTGATAATTATTCTCTGAAGCATGCCAGGAATATTTTTGTTTACCACACTTGCAGTTGGCATCGACCTCCCTTTAGGAATGGCTGCAGCAGCAGGAAACCAGTGTAATCTCCGATCTCCATTTTGCTGGAGTCATTCAATAAACACGGGAGCAGCAATAGGAGCTGGGGAAACCGGCTGCTGCACAGCAATGCATCCATTTCGCTGTGCCTCAGTGTGAAGACAAATCCATTTTAGCCCCCATTGTGTTGCAGCGGCCTCACAGAGATAAGCAGGAGAAGCAGCAGCATCCTTTGCCTCCCCTTCATTCCTCAGCCTCCACTCCCCTCGTTCTTTTCTTGCACATCGGCTGCATGTCAGGATGTTCCCAGGAGGAAACTTGGCAGCGTTGCTTAGACAGGTGTTAGTCTTTACATGGGCAAGGAGGCCTAAGGGACTGTAGCCTCCTCTTTTCTACTGCGCCCTGGAATCGTATCACATTCCTCCTCCCGTGTTTGCAAGCGGGGATCCAACAGCTCCAGGACTTCCAGCTCTAAATGCACGTAGCGAGCAGTGTGATGTAGCAGGAGCACCAAACCAGCAGAGCAAAACAGTTTGTGCTGACGACCTTGAGACTACTTCAGCAATACGGGGAGTATTTTGGGTTTAATTTCTTCTTTAAGGACTTAAGGCTTGAAACCAAGCCACAATATGAACCAAAGCACAGGAACTCAGGGGTTCATTCCAAAGCGCACTCCTAATCCAAACTAAAATTTGAATGTAGATTAAAATTTCAGAAGCAGAAGCTCAAACTACACAACACTGAAAAGAGGTGGTGTCATATGTGTGACAACCATGGTGAGGAGCTGATGGCTCTGAAGTAGACCGTGTTCTGTTTTGATGGCTCCACCAGCATTTCCTGCAGCTTCAGCTTTACCTTGGTTTCTCCCTTGGAAGCAACAGTTTTGTCCTCACTCTCATTTGTCTCAGGGAGGTGCAAACTCTACCTCTTGCCTTCATCATATTGAGAGCCACATGCCATTTGAGTTCTGGGTGAGGAGTTCCTGGGCTCAGGCCACTCTTCACTCCTTTTTTAATACCCTATAAACAAACTACTGAAAAATCCTTGCTGCTGAGGAACAAAGGTAGCATGTGAAAGAACTGCAATTTCATAAACCATCGAGTGGGAGTTTGGAGCTATTATAGAACATCCAGTTCCAAAAGAAAGCAAATGACGGTCTGACTCTGCCAGGTAGTAGTGACGTCCGTGGCTGCAGCGTGAGTCAGGCTGTACGAGGTTCAGATATGGACCTAGAGGGAAAACATTTGTGACAGCAGGACCGATCACATGCTCATAGATGGAATTACCTCAGCTCAGTTTTCATTTGTGTATTAATATAATTGCTGCACTTCTTGAGTAAAAGGCAAATAACGGCACTGAGCAGAAGTTGCATGTAGGAGACGTTCTATCTGTCTCTTCTTGCAGCCTCCTGCTTCCCACCCACACTCCTGCACAGACGGTGATAATGTATCACGAGCCTTTTGGTATATCACTGGTTAGTTCAGTAAAATGGAATGTGCTGTTGTTGTTTGTTGTTGTTATTTGTATTATTTGGAGGCCCAAAGCATGCCCTTTTCCAAAGGCACAGGTCCATGAATGGGACAATTAAGTGAATTATTAGGAAAATATTTTGTTTATCACTGAAGTGGCGTCTCACTTTAAGAGTTTACAGCTCGGCTAAATGCCTGTGTTCATTTAAAAATGAAAACTGAATCCTAAGGATCCTTTTAAGGCTCTAAAGGTCTCTATAGGACAAATTGTCTGGTATGTGGGGGATGTGTAATGATGGATAAATTGTGAAATGAATGAGCTGTTTACTGGAAAGTTGCAGTGATCTCGTGGATAATGTCAGTTCAAGATAAGAAGCCCATACCATGGTTTGAGGACAAGGAAGCTTTGATGGTAATGCTACCTTGAGATGTTCCCATTGGAGACATTTTTCCCACCATGCTATTCCAGCACAGCCCCTCCTAGTTGCATCCAAATTACTCTTTGTGTGGTTCCATAGTGAACCATATCAGGAACAGATCTGAATTAAAAACTGCCAACAAAACTTCCTGTAAAATATGAAGGATTGAGGGGGTTTTCTTCTTTTTTTCTGTCATTTATTTCAACTGGATCATTTCCCCACCCGAGTCTGCGGCATAGCCCCGAGGAACAACTGCCTTGGCCCAGCTCAAAGGCCCCAGTGTTGTGTGGCAGAAGGGGAAAGGCAGACGGGGACCGGTGGCGGGAACTCTCTGTGGCAGCGTTGCCACCGAAGCCTGCAAATCAGTAAACCATCGTCTGTGAAACGTTGCCTCATTCAGCAGCAGAACAGAACAGCTGCTGTGCCTGCAGAAAGAAAAGAAAAGGGGATGTTGTCTGGCTGCAGAGCACAGCTCGGCCACGGCTGGAGGAGGCATTAGGGGAAGTTTTGGGGTTCCTGGTGCTGAAGTCTTACCAATGAAAAGGGCGTCAGGTAGCAGCAGCAGCAGCCAGCAGGTATGTCCTACCTCTTGTGCAGGAATCTCGTGAAAGTGCTTGACCTTTGAATGGGGCTTCAGTCAAATCTAAAGCAGAACTGCAAGTCAGAGTTATACTCTAACCCTCAGTTGTGACCAAAATAGTGAGCTCAAATTAATGATTCAGAGCAAAAGCAGAACTCTCCTTGCGCTGAAATGGAGAAGTTTGGTTTGTGCTTTTCTCTGTATAATTGCCTTACTGCCATACTTATGTTTTCAAAGCACTGCTGTGCTGAGGTGACTCTCCCAGCAGCCTTCCCAGCTGCATGTGGAGCAAGCTTTGCTGGTACCGCTCAAACCACATGTACGTGTGGACAAACTGCTCTGGGACAGCTCTGATTTCAAGCAATGCTAGCAGGAACAAGGTGGAAAACTACTTTATTACAGACTCTGCCTATAGCAGAGCCATTAGAAACCAAGGGGAAGCAACTGGTTTGAGGTCCCTGGAGCACATATCTCCCCGAAACGGCACTACCAGAGCTGGAACCATCTCCCCAACTCAACATTATCGCCTCATGCGCCTGCCCTCCTGTGCCCTGGCACAGGCAGCCCTCCCCTCTTATCACGGCCGTGGCAACATTTTGTTTGTGCAGCTGAGGGCTCTTGAGCTGACTCTGCTCGTCCGTCAAGGTCACAAAGTCACTCAGTTCCCTGCCCGAGATACCTGTCACAGTCTCTGGTAGCGCCGCAGGGCCGCAGTGCAGGGTTGCAGTCCTCACGGGGATGGCCTCACTGTACTGCTAAAAAGCGCAGCTCTCCTGCAGTAGGGAGCGATTTGCCAGGATTGCAGCTTGTCTGCCCATAAGGAGCTCTTGTTTGAGCCTTAAAGTGCTCCTGAAATGCAGCCCCAGGCTCCATGCGGTGCCAACACCATCCAACAAAGAGGCATTTGCAGTCGTCCCGGTGTCAGGTCACCTGCCTGGCGTGGGTCACCATGACCAGACAGGCTCTCATGTGCGGTCCCACCAGCGTCCCCCCAGCCAGGGCTGAGGACCAGCCGCCAGCCGGTGTGAGGGACGGGACCGCGGCGCCTGTCCCACCACAGGCCGCGCGGCCATTCCCAGCATGGGCAGGAGGCAACGCGGCACCAACACGTGACCGGGCTGTTCTATCAGCGCTCTGCCGTCCCCAGGGAACAGTCACGGCCCTTAGAGCAGACACAAAGCCCCTCAGAGAGGCTGCTGGGCCGCGCGCGCGCCGCAACACTGCGGCGGGTGGCGCTAGGGCTGATGTCACCCGCGCCGGGCCCGCCGGGTGACTCATGTGTGTGAGGCGGTTGCCAGGCCCCAAGGAACAGCGAGTTCTTCATGGGCCCACAGAAAACACGCAGCCGCGTGGGAGGAAGCGCGCGGAGGGCGGCCGGGATGAGGCAAAGGCATCGGCCATGGCCACACCTCGGCCCCCAGCATCAGGGTTGCAGGGAGGTCACCTCCTGCTTGGGTTTCTTTTCTGGCTTGTTTTGAACAATTCTGCCCTGATTTTAACGAAAGATGGAGACAGCAGGAGGGTCTGCTTTTATTTCTGAGGAATTGCCCCCTGACTTGGGCTGCCTGAGTAAGTCAGGGGCAGGAGAGATGGAGCTGAGGAAGCTGTGAACCTGGAAGGAGATACGGGCATGGACAGCAGGTGCCAGAGCTGCACCAGAGACAGGCATGGCCAAGGTACATCACGTCATACCTCCATACGGGGGCTCCGAACATGTTTCGGAGGCAGGCATGGCCAAGACACAATCATGAACATGCCTCTGTTGAGGTGCTCTGAACACGCTCCGGAGGCAAGCATGGCCAAGGCACATCACGTCATGAACATGCCTCCATAGGGGGGCTCTGAACACACTCCAGGCGTAGACATGGCCAAGGCACATGATTCACATCATGAACATGCTTCCAAAGGGGGTTCCAAATATGCTCCGTATGGAGGCATGGCCAGCCATATCACATCATGAGCATGGCTCCTTCCCAGCTGCACAGCTTCCTCCTGAGCTCCATCTCTCCGGCAGCGGGACTGATAGAGGCGTGCAGCACCAAGGCAGTGCTTTGAGCGCGCAGGAAGGTGAAGCAGGTTACACGAATGAGCACGAGCACAGTTCAACCTCTTGTCCCTGGCGAAGGGAGGCATCTTCTGGTGCCTGCTGGGTTTGCTGAGGTGGCGGCAAGGACGAGTGCTTCAGGGACTGCGTGCAGTGCTGATGCCGAGCGCCTCATGGCAGGGGGCTCATGGCCCTTCTCCTCCATCTGTAAAGCAGATTCCTAAAAGCAACTGCGCCTGCCGTCACGCTGACGTGAATCGGGATTTCTGACCATTTCCAAGTCTCAGAGATCGCCTGAAGAAAAACATCAAGTACTGACGAGTTTATTATATCTAATTATATGAATCCTGGAATTGCCCTTTTCCCCTTTTTACCGTCTTTCTGAGATAATTGGAGAAAGGAAGACACTCACAAAAGAAATACTGTTTCTGAGAGCCATCCAATCCAGCTCATTTTTGCAGTTTCTTGCTGAAGGTTCGGAATTGAAATGATTGAAATAATCCCACAGGCTTTGGCTTGTTTACATAAAGTCTAAACTGGCCACTGCATGTGATTTTTCTAAATAGTTCTTTTATGTCTACAAGGAACCAAATGAGACCTCCAGATTTAAATGTCATTGAACTGTAGGGCTTTGGAAATCTAGATTCAGCTGCGAATTAGGACTTTGGAGCCTAAAGTTAAGATTTCTTACTGTGAGTGTGCATGCGGGATCAGAGTGAAGAGTAAACTTGCCAATTCTGTGCTTAATTAGGAGTCATGCAAAATGAAAATGGATAGAGAATTACGTTCATGGAGAGGCAGACAGAAGCAATGAATGTGGTTTCTATAGATGTGAGGCTTCACTTGAATAAGTTGATGTGGTTGTCAGGATTTTATAAAAATGCTCACGAACTGCAAAGTTGCATGAATTTGTTCATGGTCAGAGATTCACACCATGCTGAGTTTACTGTTTACTATTCACTACTATCACTTTGCACTCATAAAGTTAAGAAAACATTATCAGGTGACAGGCATGATCGATCAACATATCTAATGAATGGCCAGTACTGAATGGTTGGAGCAAAGGGCTGGTGAATGCTTAGTGTTAGAAAGTGATAGGCCATGATTGTTTGTGGGTAGCAAATATGTTTGAGAAATATCAGCTTTCATTTTCAAATGATTTGCTAACTGAAAAAGGCCCATGTGCTAAATTTGCAATTAATATTATTTTAAAGAATAGATCAAACAGCTCTAGCAGATTTCCTCTAACTGACAAGTTCCATTAAACAAGAAAGCTCATTCTTAGTAGGAGATTTTAATATAACACTGAGAACAGAGAACAAAACAATGAATGGAAACATATCAGCAGTCAATTTCCTGAGTATTCAAGCCTGCATTATACTTTGTTCTTTGCTACAGCCACAGCTCTGTAATTATCAAGCGTATTCATAGGACTTTTTCCTATTGACACTCAGCATGAGTGTGGCTGGAAAGAGATTAAGCTTTTGTGGCAGCCATTTGAGTTTGCCTGACTAAAAACAACCTGCAAGGCCGTGGGCAACTGTATGGCTGGGGG